>JBAIZL010000001.1:157587543-157773120 GCA_036971475.1 Prosapia bicincta
TATTATTTTAACGCTGAAATTAATCCAGAGTATAACTTACGTCTTTGTGTAGTTCTGGCCTAACTCTTTGCACAAAATATTTGCTGCATCTTTGGCGGGCTTTCATCGCGTTTAAATTGTTTTTGATCTGACAAGGTTAGGTGAATGATTCGCTGTCTGAAATACGGATACGGTCGTTTTGTTTATGCCGCACTAAGATCTCTAACTCTGCTTTATAGATAAAACGTTCTTGCCAAGAAAATTACTGCTAGTTTATTGCAATAGCTTACTGTTGTTTATTGAAGTGCATTTATTGAGATGTTTTGTAACTTATGTCTCCTTATGTGTTGTACGAGCGCACACGCACACACGTTGTAAGGTGACTAAAAATGGCAGGAAAAGGTAGCTTGCCTATAGTAGGTGGAGACCGAATAATGTGCAAAGATATTCCTTCAGTTTTATTTATCTGTGCAGCAAATAAATGGCTATTCCGGTAGAGAGCAGGATGATGCCATATTTACCGCTTTCCCTAATCCTGTCTAATTCTATCTTCTTTTCTTTTTCTCTGGGGGTAAACACTTCTTTATGAACGCAATAGAAAGTAGGTCTACGCCAGGTACGCGCAGGTCCTTCACCCTACGTACAAGAGATTGTTCTGTCCCTAACCTACTCCTAAATTCTCAACTTTTACCACCGCTCGTAGGAAATAATATCCGTACCCTAGCTTACTCCTAAATTCTCAACTTTTACCACCGCTCGTAGGAAATAATATCCGTACCCTAGCTTACTCCTAAATTCTCAACTTTTACCACCGCTCGTAGGAAATAATATCCGTACCCTAGCTTACTCCTAAATTCTCAACTTTTACCACCGCTCGTAGGAAATAATATCCGTACCCTAGCTTACTCCTAAATTCTCAACTTTTACCACCGCTCGTAGGAAATAATATCTGTACCCTAGCTTACTCCTAAATTCTCAACTTTTACCACCGCTCGTAGGAAATAATATCCGTACCCTAGCTTACTCCTAAATTCTCAACTTTTACCACCGCTCGTAGGAAATAATATCCGTACCCTAGCTTACTCCTAAATTCTCAACTTTTACCACCGCTCGTAGGAAATAATATCCGTACCACAGCTTACTCCTAAATTCACAATCTTTTACCACCGCTCGTAGGAAATAATATCCGTACCCTAGCTTACTCCTAAATTCTCAACTTTTACCACCGCTCGTAGGAAATAATATCCGTACCCTAGCTTACTCCTAAATTCTCAACTTTTACCACCGCTCGTAGGAAATAATATCTGTACCCTAGCTTACTCCTAAATTCTCAACTTTTACCACCGCTCGTAGGAAATAATATCCGTACCCTAGCTTACTCCCAAATTCTCAACTTTTACCACCGCTCGTAGGAAATAATATCCGTACCCTAGCTTACTCCTAAATTCTCAACTTTTACCACCGCTCGTAGGAAATAATATCTGTACCCTAGCTTACTCCTAAATTCTCAACTTTTACCACCGCTCGTAGGAAATAATATCCGTACCGTAGCTTACTCCTAAATTCTCAACTTTTACCACCGCTCGTAGGAAATAATATCCGTACCCTAGCTTACTCCTAAATTCACAATCTTTTACCACCGCTCGTAGGAAATAATATCCGTACCCTAACTTACTCCTAAATTCTCAACTTTTACCACCGCTCGTAGGAAATAATATCCGTACCCTAGCTTACTCCTAAATTCTCAACTTTTACCACCGCTCGTAGGAAATAATATCTGTACCCTAGCTTACTCCTAAATTCTCAACTTTTACCACCGCTCGTAGGAAATAATATCCGTACCCTAGCTTACTCCTAAATTCTCAACTTTTACCACCGCTCGTAGGAAATAATATCCGTACCCTAGCTTACTCCTAAATTCACAATCTTTTACCACCGCTCGTAGGAAATAATATCCGTACCCTAGCTTACTCCTAAATTCTCAACTTTTACCACCGCTCGTAGGAAATAATATCCGTACCCTAGCTTACTCCTAAATTCTCAACTTTTACCACCGCTCGTAGGAAATAATATCCGTACCCTAGCTTACTCCTAAATTCTCAACTTTTACCACCGCTCGTAGGAAATAACATCCGTACCCTAGCTTACTCCTAAATTCTCAACTTTTACCACCGCTCGTAGGAAATAATATCCGTACCCTAGCTTACTCCTAAATTCTCAACTTTTACCACCGCTCGTAGGAAATAATATCCGTACCATAGCTTACTCCTAAATTCACAATCTTTTACCACCGCTCGTAGGAAATAATATCCGTACCCTAGCTTACTCCTAAATTCTCAACTTTTACCACCGCTCGTAGGAAATAATATCCGTACCCTAGCTTACTCCTAAATTCTCAACTTTTACCCACGCTCGTAGGAAATAATATCTGTACCCTAGCTTACTCCTAAATTCTCAACTTTTACCACCGCTCGTAGGAAATAACATCCGTACCCTAGCTTACTCCTAAATTCTCAACTTTTACCACCGCTCGTAGGAAATAATATCCGTGCTAGCAAATCGCCTTGAAACCACAAATCAACAATAGAGTGATAGTTACATTTCAGTTCAGGTAAATGGAGAAATATATGAAAACTTTGGTCATATAATTAAAATATTTGCTAAACCAAGTATTCAAAAAAAAAAAAATAATAATAATAATAACATTTTCAAAGTTTTTGATATGAACGGATCAAATGTAACAAAATCAATTCGAAGAAATAAATATTAGATGGCAAACTCATGTACAGTCTCATTCCAAAAATATATTGCAAATATCTAAATGGTATAACATTTTAAATAAATAAATATATATATGTATAAAGGAATAACATTTTAAATATATATATATATATATATATATATATATATTGACGTCAGTGCTGGATGAGATTCTAGCGAAACGTCGGAACTGCGATTTTATGCACTGCAGAACGAATGGAGTACTCCAGATTATAACTATTCATCATATATATATAAATATATATATATATATATATATATATATATATATATATTACTTTCACTTATGTACTTAAACAAGAATCTTACTTGGTATTTATGCGAGTTAACTTTCAACGACTGGCCTTGCCATTATCTTCGGGCATACTGAACAGGGTTATTGTAGACTGCGAGCTGACTAGATTTCCCGTTGACCTTGGTGTACCGTTATGCTCTATTTTTAGATTCACTGCACTGTGCGAGTTTTTAAAGTTTGTTTTGGGGTAAATATTGTTTATGAGATTGAATAATTTATCGTTTTTTCATTTTATTTGTATTTGTTTGTTAATGATATTATTTTTATTTTTATAAATTTCTAGTTGTTCCCAGATTGTCATTTTGAAGCATTTTTAAACCTTTTTTTATTAGGTGTACGTTTTTTAATGTGGGGAATGTGTGTTTGTTTTTGATGTTGTGTGTGCCTAAGTTTGAGTTGTTATAAATTTCAGGTTTGATGTATGCATTGAGGTGTTCTTGATATCTGTCTTTTAATTTCTTTTTTGTTTGGCCTATGAATATTTTATTACAGTCTAAATTCTGATCAAATTCTATTTCTTTTATTAAGACTATATTTTTTGCAAATTGAACGAGATTATCATATTAATTATATAAGTTTATTTTAAATTCTTTTTTCCTCTTGATGATTCTATTTCATTATTATAAATTATTTTTTTTCATGAATTTCTTATATGTACACACACACACACACACACACACACACACACACACACACACACTAAACTCTCACTAATCCGACAGATATGGGCTTAGATACTGCCGGATTACTGGAGGTTTAATCAAAATTGCAAAGGACTTTTAACAATATTTATATGTATTGACCTAAAATAAAGGAAATGTACAAAAATTGTCCTGCACTGTACTCTAAGTGTTGAAACTAGAATGAATGTACTGCTCTGTACTTTACAAAAAAAGGCTACTTTATCAAATCCTTTAACAAAGGTTTACGTCAAATGAGTATTACAATCTTCAGGAAAAACCATTATGAAACAAAAAGTTTTTCTACAAAAATTAAATCACTATTTTTTATCCATTGATTATATATATATATATATATATATATATATATATATATATATATAATCAAATTATTTACTCCAAAATTTTCAATAATTTCAAAGTAACAAGTTCTAATATTTTTACATCTTCATCATAATTCTTTCTCCATCGCTTTTCGGAAATATTATGTTTTCTAATTTTAGTCTAAAATTTATTATTTTCTTCCTTTAACATGTCTATCATTTTCACATAACATGTGAACTCTGGTTTACCTTGTTCCTTACGGTTTCTGAATAAAGCAACACGTGTCTGTATAAAAATCAAATGTCATTGACAAAAATAAAATAATAAAAAATTTATTGTTGTTTAACTTACTTTTCTATTTCATCCATAGTTAATCCGTCGCGAATGCTAAATTATGAATAATGTATGGTTACGATATTTTAATATCTGAAAAGAGGGTATTTTAGAACGTATGGTTTGTAGATGTAGGCCAACGTCATCAAGTTGGCCTTAAAAAAAACTATGTGTCAAAGATATTAATCTATAAAAAAATGAATTTGAAATGTGTTCACTTTTGTGATCATAAAGCATACTCTCTGAACGACGTGGCGCATTTGCTGACGCGTATGTGCCGACAGATATTCACGTGCAAACTCCTCAATCACTCTTGCATTACCGTTACTTACGCAGAACGTAAAAGTAAGAATATATGTTGTAAATAAATTCACACTAACTCACTGCCTGACAAATTAATAACGGTGCACAACCCAAAACACGAATAACATACTTCTCTTAAATTAAGAGACGCCGCGCAAGCGTTAAGATCAAAAACAAGCCGGAAGTTGACGCGTGGCGCATGAAAACATCTACGCAAGTAAACATTGTCAGAACGAGTCCATTAGCGAGAAATACGTCGTCATACACTCGTTACCTATTAACATTATGTAGGGTTTATTTGTGTGATGTAGTACTTATCGATTAAATTTATGAATATTCAAACTGATGCGAGTAATTGGGTCAAGGTAAATTACTTTAGAAAATTATAATTACTCAATTTCTGCATTATGATTTTAAGTTTCGCCTAAATTTACTCTCTTCTAAAAAGAGCTAGGAGGTAAACAGATACAAATTTGGCGTTAGCTGAGAATGATTTATATCAAGATAGAACATATTTGACAGTTAAAAATCCGCCAACTTGACCATAAAACTACAGTAAATATTAGAACTCTTTTAGTTTTATTATACTTCAGTATTTAATGCAAATAGTCGGTAATGCAACTGCACAAAGGTTATTAACATTTAAGCAGAGATCAAATACTTTTCCATAGTAACCTAATGTTTCTGTGAACCAATAAACAGAACTAGACTTTTACACTATGACAGCTCTGAGCTACAAATGGTCCATATCTGCAAAAACAGCTTTCCTCGTACAACTAAAACATGTAAGTGCTGAATTTCTTTACGTTTTGAACTTAAAAACGCGAAAGTGCAATAGTCTTTATAGTAGATACATTTCTAAACAAATAATTGTAACAATTTTAGTTGTATTTGTAGTTGTAAATTCAGTCTTGAATTAGGCTTTAGTTTTTCATAAAAACTAATATTTTATTGTTTTTATCATACAGCAGTTTGTGTGGTAAAGCATTTAAAAAAGTGTTAAAACATTTGAAAAATAAATTGTTTTGTGCTTGGTTTGTACGGTCAATTAGAAATTATGTCTAATATTTTGACAATAAAACCTTTAATATCAGTCGAACGCGTTTCAGCAACAATGTAGTCTTCCTCAGTAGTGTTACATACAGCTTCAAAATATCATAATGCTCCTTGTTTTAATCTACTCAAATTCCATTGATTATTTTAGCTGCCACCACCAAAACCTACAATTTTCTCAGAAAAAGCCTAATTTAACTGCATTTAGATCGTGGGCAGGATTTTTATTCTGGATACAGTAATCGTAAGGTGCCTTACCAAAATTACGATTACAGTATCTGTATCTTTACTAGGCTTTTATAGTCTAGGTTAAAATTACAACTTGGTCTTGCAAGTTAACCAATAGTTATTTACTAACAATTATGCGAGTAAAATAATATACAGTTAATTGTATAGCCGTTATGTATTAAATTACGTAGTTGTATTAAGTGAATGTTCATCTCCCAATTAATGTGTATTAATAATGCTGTAAAGGTAGCTCAACCTGGAGCATCGTGAAAAAGCCTGCGTGAATCTGAACTTAGTTGTATTGAGATGAAAACACTATTTGTAGTAAACGTTGTTGCTATAATTTTATTACTTTTGTTTTCGTACTTGTTCATACTGATTGTAATGGATAGATATCAGAGTTTGGAAAGATATGGTTTGGCGTGAACGACTCAGTCTTGGGCAGAAAACATTAAATAAAGTACCAGTATAAATGTGAAAAATAAAATACTAAAATAATTACCACCAAACTGACACAATTCTATGAGTGATTCTGTTAGCTCGTCAAGCAAACATTGCATTATAAATAAACAACACAGTATGATAATGAGAGCCGTGCCGTTCACCTCATCCGCTGCCATTAATATGCTGACGTCAATTTGTTCCAGTGGTTACCTAATCTCACGTTTATTCATTATTTTTACCCGGCTTTGTAGCTGGGTGGAAACGTAGTTGTTAACAATTGTGGGTCTGGATATTTATTTAGTTATACCAATAGATGTTGCAATATTGGTAACAATCGTTTGATATTTGCGTCCGCCAGCTATACGTAATAATTGATTGGTACGACATTAATTTAGATAGTTGTTGAAATAAGAGTAACTGGGGTTTTGTAATTACTTCAGAATGTACAGATATTAAAACCTACTTTATTGTTTTATACAACGTTGTAGTTAAAATATAGTGTTGAATAATAGTTGTATAATAGTGCAGCATTTATAGTTTGGGTGTATTATAGTTACAGTATGCAAGTGTAAACAGTACGATATAAAAGTGAAATGTTTAGTTTATATCTCTACTTTTGGACTTGGTCATATTTTGCTTTTTACAAGCCTAGAGGCGTGATATTTATTTTTAAAGTTGAATATAAAACATTTTTTTCGCTCAAATATTTTGTATAATTTTTTTTGTAAATTTTAATGGAACCCTTTTTATGAACTTCAACTCTAACTGAGATTATCTCTCAACTGTAATTAATAATTTATGGAGAAAAAAGGATTTAACTTTCACTTACACTTTCCAGTTGCTGTCCAAAGACAATAACGGTGTCATCTACATAGCAGGGAGATTCCTTTTACGATTCTGAAATAAAATTGTATTTTTTTTAATATTTAAAAATATTGATGTAAAAATTATTGTGAAATGAAATTTAGATTTGTCTTTGAAGGATATAGAGGTAGTGTTTAGAAACTGCGATAGGAATAAAAATGTATATATATATATATATATATATATATATATATATATATATATATATATATATATATATATATATATATATATATATAGAATATCAAATGTGTTTTCCTGTTAGAATATTTTTAAGATCAAATAATATACACAAATACAGGAATATTCAATTTATTGAATAATAAACTCAAAGCTTTTCGTTGGTTTACATTACCAACATCCTCAGCAGTACAATACTAAGAATGATAAAACAAATGTCTAACCAACATTAGACAATGGGTTAGACATTTGTTTTATCATTCTTAGTATTGTACTCCTGAGGATGTTGGTAATGTAAACCAACGAAAAGCTTTGAGTTTATTATTCAATAACTTGAATATTCCTGTATTTGTGTATATTATTTGATCTTATAAATATATATATATATATATATATATATATATATATATATATATATATATATATTTGTGAAGGTTAAATTGAGTAACAAATGGGTATAAAAAACAGTTTTAATGTAAGTTAAACTGACTTCAACATTATTGCTGTAAAGTTTTGTGCAAAAGTATTATTGCGGTATTATTAGACTCCATGAGTTTGCCTCTGATTGGTGTTGTTTTCCTAAACAGTGTCTTACGACATACTACATATAATGGCCTATCGGATTACTCATAATCGATTACTTCATTGTGCTATTTGCAAACTGAATACAACTGAAAAGCAATATATTATAACACAAACGTAGGAGGCGTATAGTATAACACGCACGCACACGCGCGCACGCACACACAAACATTGAAAGCCATAAGTACGATAAAATACCTGTTCTATGTTGAAGAATTACATAAATAGCGATAGCCTGAGAAAGTAAGAGGTAGCACAACTTCGTTAATATAATACTTAGGATTATAACACTTCCATTATATAATAGTGGAAGGCTATAAAAATAACCTTGGTATTTCCACGGTCATTAAGCCTCCAATACAAATCAGATTCTGTAACCGCGACAAAACCTGTATTAAACGCTCCCTGTACTTGTCGCTGGTGTTAAAAATAACTCGGTTACATTAGACTGGTAAAGTAGAAACAATTTGGTTGATAGTAGTTGTTGAATTTAATATTTTCTACAAGTCAGAAAATAATGAAAAAGAGGCACACCAGTCTATTAGTATGTCTTAGAATTCGCAGCGGAAATATGCTAGCTCAATTGCAAGATAATTATACTAAAATCGAACAATTATTATCGTAATAACCTAAAATAAAGTAAACATTTAAATGCCGTGTTCTAGCTCTAGCGTCGTGTAAATTACTGTTCAATGGATACTCCTAGTTTTTAACTCGAATATACCTAAACAACATCTTTAACCACAAATGACATTTAATGTTGTTGAGTTTTGGTGTTTTAGGCGTTAATTTAAAGAGTAAATTTAGATATCGCTTGTCAAGCAATGGGTTATTTATAAATAAAGTATAGAATTAAAGTAATAACTTAAAATTCCTTGTTAAGCGTGTAGAGTAAGACAAAGGCTTACGTGAACCAGCTCCGTCTACCTTACTTGAAGCCGGTTTAAAATTCATACACCAATATAAAGTTTCCCCCTGCTCCTGTTATCCTCATTGTACCCCTCGTATTGATTGTACACGCGGTACAGATGTGACAATTTAAGGGTAGTTGGGGTAGTCGTCACCCTTGGGACAATGATGACGTCACCCACAGCTGATGAAACAAAAGTGGGATTCAAAGTCATTGTTATAGTCACTCTAGTTGGGATTTTAGAGATCGCTTGCAACACAAATATATGCGTTGAAACCTATTTTATTTGTATAAATTCCATTTACATTTACTCGGAGAAAACTCCCAGAGTGTCCACTGAATCTATTGAGTCTATCCAAACTATGGATGCCGTGTGACATTTTAATCAAATCGTATTAAAAATAATATTTTTTTTCGTTAGACTTTAAAGACAAAACACTTCAAAAAATCTACCACTGTGTTCAAAATTGGACAATTATAATAGTAATAACTAAACATAATAAACTAAAACCTGTAACATCAATAGAATTAATTTATTCACGTGATGTACATTTCGGTTACAAGGACACCATCTTCATGAATGTGCTTATTAAAGTCATGTTCCACAGTTGCTCAAGAAAATCTCTCTCGTTAGACGGGTATTTGCAAGACCGTGTTTTAGTTTCAATATTATCTCCGGTGCATTGATGGTACACGCCATTATCTTGACAATCCAGAAGAGCAGTGGACAAGGTTGAAATTACAAAGGCTGCTGGTGCCTAAAACCTATGGGGGTTGCAGAGCGTAAAAGTGTTAGTTTTTTTAAGGCAAAGAAATCGTAATCATAAAAACTTAAAGGGCTGTTATTGGGAAAACAGATACTGCTCAATACCTTGGGATTTATTCAATTGAAGGAAATGTATTGAAATTTTTTATTTTAGTTTTACTTATTTAAGACATCGGATCTCAAGTCATGGGTTAATTTATTAACAATCCAATCTCAATTCATTCTCCACTGTGAATTTAAAACAACTCGGAACAAAGATCTGTGTTTTCGGACGGAGCCGATCGTAATCGAAAACTCCGAGGTTGCAGGCAGTTTGCAACCTGAGGAGTATTACGGCGATGCATAGCTGTTTCGGGACCTTCCAATGCTTTCTCTCCATTAGGAGTGACCACACTGCGTGTTACAGGTTTCCCTACAACCAGGCCTAACGAGATTGTCTGCGACTCATACGGTCGCTGCGTTTCTGACGTTGTTATTATGATTATTAATGATGAATCAGTTTAATAATCGCTCGTAACAATGCACATCTATCTTACATAATAAATAAATTTATTTATTTTTTCTGTATATATATATATATATATATATATATATATATATATATATATATATATATATATGGTTTGGGTGTTGTGAACCGTGCATTCTGCCCACGAGCCGCCACTATAAAATAGCACTGATAAAGTTCAACAAAACACGGCACGCTATGAAGAAGAGATTGACTTGCAGTGGCTTTCAATTAATTGAATCTATTCTTTAATGAACCACATTTTTCCAAGGTAGCCTCCGTGCCTGAAGCCTATAGCAAGTATGTCCTCTTGTTGATGACGTCATCTGTTTGCCCACACATAACTTATTGCTCCTGAGTCTTCAGTCAGGGTGAATCTCTGTAAATAGGTCTAAGATACGATGTGTCCTTTGGCGGCTGTCAATCAAGTGACACCCTTCATCCTTTCAGTAGGTTTCTTGCTACATTCGCTGTTTGTTGATCTCTAGTTTTCTATCGTATGAGATGGAATTAGGTGAATGCTAGACAAGTTGTTCGTGTTCATTGTCTTTTAAAAGTTATGTCCCCTTGTTTGGGTTGCAATAGCCTACAAAGGGAACCATTGGAATATTCTGTTGAACCTCCCTTTAAAAGTTATGTCCCCTTGTTTGGGTTGCAATAGCCTACAAAGGGAACCATTGGAATATTCTGTTGAACCTCCCTTTAAAAGTTATGTCCCCTTGTTTGGGTTGCAATAGCCTACAAAGGGAACCATTGGAATATTCTGTTGAACCTCCCTTTAAAAGTTATGTCCCCTTGTTTGGGTTGCAATAGCCTACAAAGGGAACCATTGGAATATTCTGTTGAACCTCCCTTTAAAAGTTATGTCCCCTTGTTTGGGTTGCAATAGCCTACAAAGGGAACCATTGGAATATTCTGTTGAACCTCCCTTTAAAAGTTATGTCCCCTTGTTTGGGTTGCAATAGCCTACAAAGGGAACCATTGGAATATTCTGTTGAACCTCCCTTTAAAAGTTATGTCCCCTTGTTTGGGTTGCAATAGCCTACAAAGGGAACCATTGGAATATTCTGTTGAACCTCCCTTTAAAAGTTATGTCCCCTTGTTTGGGTTGCAATAGCCTACAAAGGGAACCATTGGAATATTCTGTTGAACCTCCCTTTAAAAGTTATGTCCCCTTGTTTGGGTTGCAATAGCCTACAAAGGGAACCATTGGAATATTCTGTTGAACCTCCCTTTAAAAGTTATGTCCCCTTGTTTGGGTTGCAATAGCCTACAAAGGGAACCATTGGAATATTCTGTTGAACCTCCCTTTAAAAGTTATGTCCCCTTGTTTGGGTTGCAATAGCCTACAAAGGGAACCATTGGAATATTCTGTTGAACCTCCCTTTAAAAGTTATGTCCCCTTGTTTGGGTTGCAATAGCCTACAAAGGGAACCATTGGAATATTCTGTTGAACCTCGAGTGACAGCAGTTAGAATTGTCTGTATCTAACTGTAGAGTGGTGTAATAACAACTGCATTGCCGTTTAGAGATTCATTGACCCCTTTTAATAGAAAGGTTCCTTTGTACCTTTCAGTGCTTTACTATAAAACGTTAAGGAGCATTGTTTTAGAAATTACTAATTACAGTTCTTCAGAAGATCGCATTTATAACCAACATTTTTTTAAAGTCCAGTTGAAAATTCACGATAGTGGATGACACACGTTGTTTTATCATGTTATTTAAACATGTACACGTTGGTACATATGTGTACTATTGTGAAAAGTTATCATTTTATTAATTATAGGTATTTTAAATTTTTTCCTACCCAGAAAGAATGAAGAAAAAACCTTTCCTTCGTTTATTCTAAGTTTGGCGCATTGAAATATTACAAGTTATAAGGTGAGTGGGGCTCGAGAGTCGTGCCAATTCCTGGAGTACGATGTCGTGTTTGGCAATGTATACATCCAGGGGCTGCCAAGCTGCGAGGTGCGTTTCTAGAAGCGCGGCGACCATCTTCTGTTAAATATCCAGCGGAAGTAAGCACATGCAGAAATAGCTGCGATATTAAAAAGCGTTTTACCTTGTTTTTATAATCTTGTAGTTGTAAAATTACATAATGTAGTTTACGACAGGCTACAAATTTGTGATACCGGGTGTGTGTGTGTGTGTGTGTGTGTGTGTGTGTGTGTGTGTGTGTGTGTGTGTGTGTGTGTGTGTGTGTGTGTGTGTGTCTGTGTCTGTGTGTGTGTGTGGCGTGAGTCCAAAAAAGTACGCGAAAGTTGAAAACTGTTTCCGGTTTGTTTCCAGCGCTCTACTAAATATTATATGTAATGATTTAAAGTTTGTTTAAAATTTACGATATTTTTGCGGTATCGTAGAATTAAATGGACCTACATACAGTTGAAACAGTAGTAAATCTCTGGTCTACAGATGGGAAAAATTCATCAATATTGTAATATTTACTTTAAAATATCATCGGTTCTACAACATCGATTGTTCTTGTAAGTGGAACTTGGATATAATTCTCTTTATTAAACGTAGCTAAACTGTTTGCGCCAGAGTACCTTATCTTCAACGACCACAACATAAAACTAATTTCACTGCATTTATTTACTTTATTGTACTATTGTTGATTTAAAAGATGCAAATTTTTCATCCTCCTTGAGGGGGCTGTAATAGAAAAACCCCGACAAAGAGTAGGTCTGCTTAAGGTGAGCTAAGATAACAACGTTAGCCATAAATATCCTTTAATACCAGCTTCAGCCTTCCTTTGGTTTATCTTTTCATATCCTTCTTCCTAAAAAGATTTGTAAAGAAAAGATTTCGACAGGGTGTAGGTCTCCCTCAGGTGTGAGTTAAAATCCTTCCTTTTAACACAATTCTGTTCCTACCTTAATCCTATCTGTGTTTATAATTCGGTTCATATTCTTCATAGGCTATTCATAGGTTAACTTGGCTTCTTTCAATTAAGTAGGGTTGATTATAAAATGTAATCTTTTCTGATTTCAGGTGAGTCTAATTCTGTTTCTGGTGACAGGTGTACAGAGGAAATCGGTAAGATGTCCAAGGCTCTATTGTTATTATTTATTTTACAAATACACTTTTTAAAATAAACTTACATTTAGTACTACCTTAAATGTAGTCTAATCTTCCACACAGACATTAATCCAAAATAATTATTTAAACAATCTAAACAGTTTTTTTTATAAATTCCTGGGTAATAATACTGATAACAATAATCAATTGTAAGTAAAGTAATATTTACAACTTCAAAAATGTATCAATATTTTCCCTATTTAAGTTCTTTAAAACAAAAATGTCTGAAATTATTTAGTGTAGTTTTCTGTTCTAAAAGGTTTTGTTAACAATAATGACTCCTTTCCTACCTGTAGGAAATATGTTAGGCGTGCCCTGTTCTGGTGGCAACAGACATACATTATGTCGTGCTTGATATCGTTCTCTATATATCTTTACGTGCTTTACAAATATTAGATAAACATTTGGAATTTATGATTAGAAATTTACTTAGTGGGAACGCTAGTAGGTGACTAATTAAAGAAACATCTGCGAGTGGTAAGGCACGTCCAGGGCAACTTAAATCCAGAGACAGGTTACATCATACAGAATATAGCAGTCTGTAGGAAAGATGTTAGGCGTGTCCTGTTTCTGGTGGCAACAGACATACATTATGTCGTGCTTGATATGGTTCTCTATATATCTTTACGTACTTTACAAATATTAGATAAACATTTGGAATTTATGATTAGAAATTTACTTAGTGGGAACGCTAGTAGGTGACTAATTAAAGAAACATCTGCGAGTGGTAAGGCACGTCCAGGGCAACTTAAATCCAGAGACAGGTTACATCATACAGAATATAGCAGTCTGTAGGAAAGATGTTAGGCGTGTCCTGTTTCTGGTGGCAACAGACATACATTATGTCGTGCTTGATATCGTTCTCTATATATCTTTACGTGCTTTACAAATATTAGATAAACATTTGGAATTTATGATTAGAAATTTACTTAGTGGGAACGCTAGTAGGTGACTAATTAAAGAAACATCTGCGAGTGGTAAGGTACGTCCAGGGCAACTTAAATCCAGAGACAGGTTACATCATACAGAATATAGCAGTCTGTAGGAAAGATGTTAGGCGTGTCCTGTTTCTGGTGGCAACAGACATACATTATGTCGTGCTTGATATGGTTCTCTATATATCTTTACGTACTTTACAAATATTAGATAAACATTTGGAATTTATGATTAGAAATTTACTTAGTGGGAACGCTAGTAGGTGACTAATTAAAGAAACATCTGCGAGTGGTAAGGCACGTCCAGGGCAACTTAAATCCAGAGACAGGTTACATCATACAGAATATAGCAGTCTGTAGGAAAGATGTTAGGCGTGTCCTGTTTCTGGTGGCAACTGACATACATTATGTCGTGCTTGGTATCGTCCTCTATATATCTTTACGTGCTTTACAAATATTAGATAAACATTTGGAATTTATGATTAGAAATTTACTTAGTGGGAACGCTAGTAGGTGACTAATTAAAGAAACATCTGCGAGTGGTAAGGCACGTCCAGGGCAACTTAAATCCAGAGACAGGTTACATCATACAGAATATAGCAGTCTGTAGGAAAGATGTTAGGCGTGTCCTGTTTCTGGGGGCAACAGACATACATTATGTCGTGCTTGATATGGTTCTCTATATATCTTTACGTACTTTACAAATATTAGATAAACATTTGGAATTTATGATTAGAAATTTACTTAGTGGGAACGCTAGTAGGTGACTAATTAAAGAAACATCTGCGAGTGGTAAGGCACGTCCAGGGCAACTTAAATCCAGAGACAGGTTACATCATACAGAATATAGCAGTCTGTAGGAAAGATGTTAGGCGTGTCCTGTTTCTGGTGGCAACTGACATACATTATGTCGTGCTTGGTATCGTCCTCTATATATCTTTACGTGCTTTACAAATATTAGATAAACATTTGGAATTTATGATTAGAAATTTACTTAGTGGGAACGCTAGTAGGTGACTAATTAAAGAAACATCTGCGAGTGGTAAGGCACGTCCAGGGCAACTTAAATCCAGAGACAGGTTACATCATACAGAATATAGCAGTCTGTAGGAAAGATGTTAGGCGTGTCCTGTTTCTGGTGGCAACAGACATACATTATGTCGTGCTTGATATGGTTCTCTATATATCTTTACGTACTTTACAAATATTAGATAAACATTTGGAATTTATGATTAGAAATTTACTTAGTGGGAACGCTAGTAGGTGACTAATTAAAGAAACATCTGCGAGTGGTAAGGCACGTCCAGGGCAACTTAAATCCAGAGACAGGTTACATCATACAGAATATAGCAGTCTGTAGGAAAGATGTTAGGCGTGTCCTGTTTCTGGTGGCAACTGACATACATTATGTCGTGCTTGGTATCGTCCTCTATATATCTTTACGTGCTTTACAAATATTAGATAAACATTTGGAATTTATGATTAGAAATTTACTTAGTGGGAACGCTAGTAGGTGACTAATTAAAGAAACATCTGCGAGTGGTAAGGCACGTCCAGGGCAACTTAAATCCAGAGACAGGTTACATCATACAGAATATAGCAGTCTGTAGGAAAGATGTTAGGCGTGTCCTGTTTCTGGTGGCAACAGACATACATTATGTCGTGCTTGGTATCGTCCTCTATATATTTTTACGTGCTTTACAAATATTAGATAAACATTTGGAATTTATGATTAGAAATTTACTTAGTGGGAACGCTAGTAGGTGCTAATTAAAGAAACATCTGCGAGTGGTAAGGCACGTCCAGGGCAACTTAAATCCAGAGACAGGTTACATCATACAGAATATAGTAGTCTGTTATTCTACTCGTATTTTAATGATTGCATCACCTCGAACATTTAATACTACATTTATCGTTTAATTGGATAACATTTGTGTGATTTTAATTATAATGTTGGTGTTTTCTCCCTTTCGGTTAGTACGTGATTTTTTGAATACTCGTTTATCATATCAGGGGCTGGTCTAATCGTCAACAATAGGGATTATCACACCCCACCTTCCCCGACTGGGGTGCAATTGTCCATCAGTGACGTAACGGTTTTTAGTTTTTAACACGTAAGCCGGGTTTAGACACACCTTTACGGATTACATACAATGCACGTTTTATGCGCGGACGAAAAATCCAGTTTGCAAATTACCTTTCAATTCATCTCAGACAATGGAATCTAAACCCGCTATTGAAAGCGTAAATCCATGTTTATACTTTATGGTTTGCACAGACAAAATATAATCATTAACAGATATTTTGCCAATGTACGGGAGATTAAAATGTGCAATATTATAGTAAAATTATTATACAGTATTATACTAACATTGTCAAACGCAACTTGCATAGAGTATTAATAAATATAAACTATATTCGGCATGATGTAGTATTTGTAGTAATATCAAGATTTTAAATTGATTATCGTTAAACAAATAAGATATGTACGTAAAAATATTTTTCTTCAGGCGCTCAAAACTAGCCTACAAAGTTACTTAAACAAATAAAATTTAACATCGTTCGAAAAAAATATTGTTTACAGAAAAATATGGTTATGATGATAGTGAAGCAGATATAAGTTAGAAAAGAAAGATTTATCAATAAGCGATGTCAAATGAAACTGCGCTACAAAGTTACTTAAACAAATAAAATTTAACATCGTTCGAAAAAAATATTGTTTACAGAAAAATATGGTTATGATGATAGTGAAGCAGATATAAGTTAGAAAAGAAAAAGATTTATCAATAAGCGATGTCAAATGAAACTGCGCTACAAAGTTACTTAAACAAATAAAATTTAACATCGTTCGAAAAAAATATTGTTTACAGAAAAATATGGTTATGATGATAGTGAAGCAGATATAAGTTAGAAAAGAAAAAGATTTATCAATAAGCGATGTCAAATGAAACTGCGCTACAAAGTTACTTAAACAAATAAAATTTAACATCGTTCGAAAAAAATATTGTTTACAGAAAAATATGGTTATGATGATAGTGAAGCAGATATAAGTTAGAAAAGAAAAAGATTTATCAATAAGCGATGTCAAATGAAACTGCGCTACAAAGTTACTTAAACAAATAAAATTTAACATCGTTCGAAAAAAATATTGTTTACAGAAAAATATGGTTATGATGATAGTGAAGCAGATATAAGTTAGAAAAGAAAAAGATTTATCAATAAGCGATGTCAAATGAAACTGCGCTACAAAGTTACTTAAACAAATAAAATTTAACATCGTTCGAAAAAAATATTGTTTACAGAAAAATATGGTTATGATGATAGTGAAGCAGATATAAGTTAGAAAAGAAAAAGATTTATCAATAAGCGATGTCAAATGAAACTGCGCTACAAAGTTACTTAAACAAATAAAATTTAACATCGTTCGAAAAAAATATTGTTTACAGAAAAATATGGTTATGATGATAGTGAAGCAGATATAAGTTAGAAAAGAAAAAGATTTATCAATAAGCGATGTCAAATGAAACTGCGCTACAAAGTTACTTCATCCAATAAAATTTAACATCGTTCGAAAAAAATATTGTTTACAGAAAAATATGGTTATGATGATAGTGAAGCAGATATAAGTTAGAAAAGAAAAAGATTTATCAATAAGCGATGTCAAATGAAACTGCGCTACAAAGTTACTTCATCCAATAAAATTTAACATCGTTCGAAAAAAATATTGTTTACAGAAAAATATGGTTATGATGATAGTGAAGCAGATATAAGTTAGAAAAGAAAAAGATTTATCAATAAGCGATGTCAAATGAAACTGCGCTACAAAGTTACTTAAACAAATAAAATTTAACATCGTTCGAAAAAAATATTGTTTACAGAAAAATATGGTTATGATGATAGTGAAGCAGATATAAGTTAGAAAAGAAAAAGATTTATCAATAAGCGATGTCAAATGAAACTGCGCTACAAAGTTACTTAAACAAATAAAATTTAACATCGTTCGAAAAAAATATTGTTTACAGAAAAATATGGTTATGATGATAGTGAAGCAGATATAAGTTAGAAAAGAAAAAGATTTATCAATAAGCGATGTCAAATGAAACTGCGCTACAAAGTTACTTAAACAAATAAAATTTAACATCGTTCGAAAAAAATATTGTTTACAGAAAAATATGGTTATGATGATAGTGAAGCAGATATAAGTTAGAAAAGAAAAAGATTTATCAATAAGCGATGTCAAATGAAACTGCGCTACAAAGTTACTTAAACAAATAAAATTTAACATCGTTCGAAAAAAATATTGTTTACAGAAAAATATGGTTATGATGATAGTGAAGCAGATATAAGTTAGAAAAGAAAAAGATTTATCAATAAGCGATGTCAAATGAAACTGCGCTACAAAGTTACTTAAACAAATAAAATTTAACATCGTTCGAAAAAAATATTGTTTACAGAAAAATATGGTTATGATGATAGTGAAGCAGATATAAGTTAGAAAAGAAAAAGATTTATCAATAAGCGATGTCAAATGAAACTGCGCTACAAAGTTACTTAAACAAATAAAATTTAACATCGTTCGAAAAAAATATTGTTTACAGAAAAATATGGTTATGATGATAGTGAAGCAGATATAAGTTAGAAAAGAAAAAGATTTATCAATAAGCGATGTCAAATGAAACTGCGCTACAAAGTTACTTAAACAAATAAAATTTAACATCGTTCGAAAAAAATATTGTTTACAGAAAAATATGGTTATGATGATAGTGAAGCAGATATAAGTTAGAAAAGAAAAAGATTTATCAATAAGCGATGTCAAATGAAACTGCGCTACAAAGTTACTTAAACAAATAAAATTTAACATCGTTCGAAAAAAATATTGTTTACAGAAAAATATGGTTATGATGATAGTGAAGCAGATATAAGTTAGAAAAGAAAAAGATTTATCAATAAGCGATGTCAAATGAAACTGCGCTACAAAGTTACTTCATCCAATAAAATTTAACATCGTTCGAAAAAAATATTGTTTACAGAAAAATATGGTTATGATGATAGTGAAGCAGATATAAGTTAGAAAAGAAAAAGATTTATCAATAAGCGATGTCAAATGAAACTGCGCTACAAAGTTACTTCATCCAATAAAATTTAACATCGTTCGAAAAAAATATTGTTTACAGAAAAATATGGTTATGATGATAGTGAAGCAGATATAAGTTAGAAAAGAAAAAGATTTATCAATAAGCGATGTCAAATGAAACTGCGCTACAAAGTTACTTAAACAAATAAAATTTAACATCGTTCGAAAAAAATATTGTTTACAGAAAAATATGGTTATGATGATAGTGAAGCAGATATAAGTTAGAAAAGAAAAAGATTTATCAATAAGCGATGTCAAATGAAACTGCGCTACAAAGTTACTTAAACAAATAAAATTTAACATCGTTCGAAAAAAATATTGTTTACAGAAAAATATGGTTATGATGATAGTGAAGCAGATATAAGTTAGAAAAGAAAAAGATTTATCAATAAGCGATGTCAAATGAAACTGCGCTACAAAGTTACTTAAACAAATAAAATTTAACATCGTTCGAAAAAAATATTGTTTACAGAAAAATATGGTTATGATGATAGTGAAGCAGATATAAGTTAGAAAAGAAAAAGATTTATCAATAAGCGATGTCAAATGAAACTGCGCTACAAAGTTACTTAAACAAATAAAATTTAACATCGTTCGAAAAAAATATTGTTTACAGAAAAATATGGTTATGATGATAGTGAAGCAGATATAAGTTAGAAAAGAAAAAGATTTATCAATAAGCGATGTCAAATGAAACTGCGCTACAAAGTTACTTCATCCAATAAAATTTAACGTCCTTCAAAAGAAATATTGTTTACAGAAAAATAAGTTTATGAAGATACTGAAGAAGACATCAGCAAGCAAAGAAAACTATTTTTCACTAAGTGATGTCAAATGCAATTGACCTACAACGTTAATAAATCAAATAAAAATAAAGGTTTAAAATATATATTTCTATAGAAATATTTGGTTTTAAGGGTGTGAAACAAATTTTAAAAGTAGTGTTTAGTTCATTGTAGATAAGAACACAATGTAAACGAATGCAGCCTAATGCCAAGTACATAAATCTGTGCAGTAATTGTTTGCGTGTAAACATGTGAGCAGTTTACTGCCGTGCAAGTAACAACAGCCTTTCTAACAGCGCGCTAACGTCTTTGTTATCCCGACACGTAATGCAGCTCATTCGGTAACTTGTTTACACCATATAATGCACCGTTATTGACTTTCATTTTACTCCATGTAGTTTTCGTTTTTTAATTATGGCGCTACATTCAAATTAATTTGCTATAAAATGCCGACGTTATAGTAAGGCGAGTTAATCCATAAATTTTAATTTTTCAAAAACGGATGGATTATACTTTATTTTCGTGTTTGGTTGCTCTTGTTTTGCCATTTTGTCAAGGGAAAGTTATCTTTCATTGAGCCTAAAAACCTTGTATTTCTCCTTAAAAACAAACTAAGTAGGCCTTACGTTTCTTCTATTAAATGGACACGTTTGGCATTTCTGCCATCCGGAGTCACAAAGTCCAGTAGGAGTTTAAAGTCGCTCAAGGTAGGTTATAAGCAACGTTATCTCTGATTTCCGTCAGATCTGTGTGTTGATAGAAGCTTGTTCATCTTCGAGTCCGCCTCGTGGTAGAAGGGCATTCCGCTAAGCCCTAACTGAGATCTTACTCCTTCTTGTATATGTATAATTGTTCAAGTGACCCTACTCCTACGTATTCTACGTACGAGGTGTTACGTAAAGCATCAAGTAATTAAATCTTTTTCATAAGTTTCTTATTTAATAGGAAATAAATATTGGGCAAATTCTGTTTTCGGGCATTTAAAATTAAAAGTGGCAGATTGGTGTAGTGAGAAAACACTTGATTTACTAACGGGGCTGGGTTCGATTCCCGATGCACCCAAAAACATTTATAGTTGTTTTTCAGGCCCCGTGTCGAATCAGCCCGTGAATGTGAGCACAGAGGGGAAAACCTAGAGTTGTTAATGGGGGAGGAGCTTACTATTGAAAACTTATGCCCTTAAATACCATAAACCCAAACGACCATCTACCCTGAGACACTCCCGACCCATGACAGTGTAATTATAAAAAGTCATTATTATTTTTTAATAATTAAAGACTTATTGAAACATTTGTTAATACGAACTGATTTTTTTATAATGTGATGCCTAAAATTAAGATTGTAAATTTTTATTTTTGTCAAGTCTGAACTATTTTTTAATAACTATATTCAAACCATTTCTTCAGTAAAGTGTCGGATAAGTTAATCATTTATGTTTGGAACGATTTTCAACTCTAAATTTTTCTTCTTTATTTAAAATTAACATTTTACAGTACATAGTTTCAAATTTATTTAATAATAGTATTATATCCATTTGAGCTGATATTTTCTTATTACTCCACAACTTAATACCATTATCCAAAATATTTACCCCTTTGTTACCTTCAAGAGACAAATATAAAGTACAGTGACTCATGATATTAAAAATCGTTTGAATATGAAATGAGTTTTACCATTGATAGATTTAATGAATTGCTAAGCAGTTGAAATGTACATAGCTTTTTCGTCCACAATTCCCTGACGATTTTCAAGTCAAGTGGGATGATTAGTTTTACGGGTTAGTCACATCCTGTTGGTTGTAACATTCTGACCCTTTGAAATTTTTTACTCTCAGAAGTATAATCAAGTTAAACAAATTAAAGTTTCGGTTTTGAGTTCAGGTTTTTTCGTTATTGTTGGTTTAATGTTTTTAGATTTCACTGGGATTATTTTTTTTCACTAGGCCTACTAATCAATTTTCTCTTGAAACATTTAGCATCAAGTTGAAAAATGTTTAAATTAAAATTTGCCAACTGCACGAGTTGAGGGATGTAAACGCAAGCGTTACAGTTGATCACTTAATCACTCTGCGAGCAATAAATTACCCTCGGCTTCCATAACTCTTGACCACCCTTGAAAGCCAATAACTCACAAAAACACAACCCATGCCGTGTTAATATAAAACTGAATGCGCGCTAAAATTAAGGGCGCAATTAATTTACAACGATTGTGTA
Organism: Prosapia bicincta; assembly: GCA_036971475.1. Classification (NCBI taxonomy): domain Eukaryota; kingdom Metazoa; phylum Arthropoda; class Insecta; order Hemiptera; family Cercopidae; genus Prosapia; species Prosapia bicincta. The sequence continues at coordinate 157,609,919 of JBAIZL010000001.1, forward strand.
AGGGAGGTGGGTGATGATGTAGTTAGGTGGAGGCTTGAAAAATTCATATTTAACAGGGGTTGTCTGTCCGTGTTTGGGGATATCTTCACACATTTTGAGAGCTGTATTTTATTATTTTTTTTAATTACTTTTAATAATAATGTTAAATATTTACTTTTGTGTTGTTATTTTAGGTTGTTCGAATTTTTTTTATATTTTCCTTTTTTATAGAATTTTGGTCTGGAATAATAATAGCTAATTATTTTGCTATATAGGCTAATACACTTAATTGTCGTTTTGCCTTTTGATTGTCTAAATTTTCACCATTCTATTGATAAGTTTTACTTTATTTAAATCCGGTTGGCGAAAAAAAATGTATGAGATGCGATATAGCATATAATTGCTTTTTTTCTTAAAATACAAAAATACACCATCTCCATTGCTCAGAGTAAATAAAGCTACATGTTGTGTACATTTTTGTAACCGTTGTTATACACCTATAATACTCCTCAGTTTTTCTGCTTTTGTCAGTCTTATAGCAAAATATAGTATAAATATTTTAATCATGAAAATTAATATTTATTAATTCCTTTTATTAACTCTACTGATATACATCCTGTACAGATTTTAAATCGTTTGTAAAGTACGTTTTCATTCATGCAATCATGTTCAAATAGATTTTTTAAACTTGTAGTAGACGACAATTGATGTTAATACAGTGTTTTCAAATATTTATTCAATAATTAAATTGTAAAAATATGGAGGTATTGGTCGGATTCGAACTGAATATCTTAATGTTCGACGTCTAGCGCTTGGAACTGTGCCAACTTTCTCATAGCAGTAAATATTATAATTTAAAGATGTATATGAATTTTTCTTTTGCCCCTATCTGGTTGTCGTCGTAACCACCATGTACAACCTTAAATATTTTGCCATGGTTACCACACAATTCAATTAAATAATGCTCTAAGATTAAAAATGAATGAAAAGAATAAAATAAACAAACTAGATTGATGGCATCGAACCTTTTGCTTCGCAAACGGACAATGCGAAAAGAAAACTACAACAAAAACGCAGAAAAGAAAAAAGTGCGTAAATAGTAACAAGAAAAATAATAGTCCAACACGATAAATAGCAAGAAAATTGGAAAATTGCAAGGAAATTCGCTTTATATTTTGCCACTTGATATTACTATTCGGAGATGTATATTCATATTTATATTATTAATAATTATGCAATAAAAAGGGACTGAAATAAAATTTGTCTTTGTTGACTCAAGTAAGAATTTATTTTCACGAATTCTGTAATACCCTACTTGTTTTATGGTAGGACCCTACAGAATATTAGAAAATATATATATTTTTGATGTATTTAAAAAATGGATATATTTAAAATATTTTAAAATTACATTGTTATTGATGGAAGACAGTCTTTTACAAAGCGAGTTTATTTCCTAAGAATTAAATGAGATTAACACTGAAACATATAAGAATAAATATTGCATTTTATTTTCAACCACAGCTACCAGTTTACATTTGCACATTAAGATATATTAACATGAAACACGCCAGTATAGAACTTATCATGAACTAATCTGTAGCAGTAAATAAAGCATTGAAGCTACAAATCCTTGTAACTAAATAAAAATAGCAGATTCCGTACAAATGAATACTGTAACTCGCACAGCCTTTTGGACATCGTTACTTTCAAGAGACGAGTATAGTTAAAATCCCTTATAGTTATCCCACACATATCCCACCTCGTTCTCATCCCACCCGTGAAATGATTTCAAGCTTATTTACAATCCGATTAATAATGGGGCTTTCCTAAACAGACCTCAAATCACCTAGTTATCCTATACTACCTAGTTTTCCCCCACCCTATCCTAGTAATAACTAAAAATTCAGATATCTTATATTTAGAATAACATATAGCTATCCTAACCCTGCTCTGGCCTGTTCCAATTCCACAATATCCTGAAGCGACCGAGGATTCACAAATTGTCTGCCTTGATAATGAGACAAATCTCCCGAAACCAGGCCTCAGAAACACCCATATAACCTAAACTAACCTATTCGCTATCCTATCCCCACCCCATCTTTTCCCACCCTGCCCTTAATATAATTAAGAGGTCAGTTATGATCCGGAACAATAATAGTACAACCTTTGCGAAATGAGCCCTTAAAACATTCTTAAATATTAAAAATATCCTCTATAGTGTAGCTATTCTTACTTCGGGCTATTCCAACTCCATGGCATCTTTAAAGAACCACAGGTCAGTAATTGTCCGGATTAATAATGGGCAAATTCTTTGAAACGGCCGTCTTTATTTAGGCAAGGAAAGGGCTACTATTTTAAATATTCATATATTAATATATGTTGAAGTGTTTTAGAAATTGTTTAAAGCATAAATAGAAAAAAAAACCTTTGAATTTACATCTTGATATAATCGCTATTTTTATACGCAACAATCTGTCATGGGTAAGGTGTTTTAAATGAGCAACTATAAATGTGTTTTAAGTGAACACATGGAATTCTTGGATTTTGTAGTCCATTACGTTCGGCGAAACTTATTAATCACTTTTACATTAGTTTATGACTATCCGAACTTTAGATTTTGTAAATTTATAAAAACTTACTGAGGCAGAACGTTTTTGATCGCTGTTTGGCGATCTTCATCAGGGCCTTTTGCTTGGAGTTGTTAGATTAAGCGGTGACGATTTTACAGGCATCGACCATTAAAGGTGACTACCTTTAAAATCGTCACCGCCTAATCTAACAACTCCAAGCAGAATACACTGATGAAGATCACCATGGAGCGATTGAAAACATCCTGTCTCAGTGAGTGTTTATAAATTTACAAAATTTAAAGTTCGGGTAGTCATAAACTAATGTAAAAGTGATTAGCATAGAAGTAATTCGTGACAAGTAGATTTTCGAGGTTGCAAGTTGGCGGCATTGAAAAGGTCCAGACAATAACAATATTAGTGGACTGAAGATGGTATGTTCTCATTACAACATAAGTCATACAGTTTACAAAATATTTAAAATATGATTTAATTTACACCTTGAAACATACATAAACACTGTTTTAAGATAATAATAAAAAACTTTGAACACTGTATTTATGTCTCTTTAACTGAACAAAGAAGTGTCTTTCATCGCTTAGTCTCTCTTTCGTTGAAACACTTTAAACCAATAAGTCACAAAAACGCCCTCGCTACCCCTGTGATATACAGCAAGTTAAAACAAAGGGTTCCATTATCCATTAATACAGCTGTCGTGTAGGGTTGCGGAAGGGCTGTTTTTCTAAAATACAGATTTGATAATAAACCCCAGTAAAGTAATTTTCAGTTTCGTATTACTACAGATTTTTTGTTATGGTTGATTGTGTAATAATTTAGTAGTATTTGTAACTACAGATCAATTACACACCCAATATTCCTATGATATACTGTATTTTCCCATTTGAAGAAAATACATTTTCAAAGCTCAATATCAAAATTGAATCTAATTAAACCTCATTTGTTCAGAGAAGACAAATTACGATCTTTGCTAACAACAAAATAATATTTTATTTTCTGTAGTGAATCAGCTATATTTGTAGAATATTGTCATGACTAATAATATATTAATGACTGACTTATATAAGATTTAAATTATCGTAAACATTATGTTTGTTGTGATACAGAGTTGCTTGGTTGTGTAACAGAAAGTAAGACCACAGTTCTTCTTCAGTAGCTATCTCCATCTTTGTAATTAGGAATGTTTATTACTTTAAAAATAGGCAGACGGATAATTACAATTAATTAACAAAGGAATTCGTTCACTACGTATCATAACAATTAACAATTTTCTCAAACAATGAAAACGTCTTTATCAGAGCTTATAAACACGTCAGAAGATGGTCAAAATCCAATGCAGGAAATATTAACAAATAACCTCAGTTATTCAATTCCTTCTAATAGCGTATAGGCTACTCTCCTTTTGCCCTTAGTGCACAAATTTTCTCAAACAATGAAAACGTCTTTATCAGAGCTTATAAACACGTCAGAAGATGGTCAAAATCCAATGCAGGAAATATTAACAAATAACCTCAGTTATTCAATTTCTTCTAATAGCGTATAGGCTACTCTCCTTTTGCCCTTAGTGCACAAATTTTCTCAAACAATGAAAACGTCTTTATCAGAGCTTATAAACACGTCAGAAGATGGTCAAAATCCAATGCAGGAAATATTAACAAATAACCTCAGTTATTCAATTTCTTCTAATAGCGTATAGGCTACTCTCCTTTTGCCCTCAGTGCACAAATTTTCTCAAACAATGAAAACGTCTTTATCAGAGCTTATAAACACGTCAGAAGATGGTCAAAATCCAATGCAGGAAATATTAACAAATAACCTCAGTTATTCAATTTCTTCTAATAGCGTATAGGCTACTCTCCTTTTGCCCTTAGTGCACAAATTTTCTCAAACAATGAAAACGTCTTTATCAGAGCTTATAAACACGTCAGAAGATGGTCAAAATCCAATGCAGGAAATATTAACAAATAACCTCAGTTATTCAATTTCTTCTAATAGCGTATAGGCTACTCTCCTTTTGCCCTTAGTGCACAAATTTTCTCAAACAATGAAAACGTCTTTATCAGAGCTTATAAACACGTCAGAAGATGGTCAAAATCCAATGCAGGAAATATTAACAAATAACCTCAGTTATTCAATTTCTTCTAATAGCGTATAGGCTACTCTCCTTTTGCCCTTAGTGCACAAATTTTCTCAAACAATGAAAACGTCTTTATCAGAGCTTATAAACACGTCAGAAGATGGTCAAAATCCAATGCAGGAAATATTAACAAATAACTTCAGTTATTCAATTTCTGCTAATAGCGTATAGGCTACTCTCCTTTTGCCCTTAGTGCACAAATTTTCTCAAACAATGAAAACGTCTTTATCAGAGCTTATAAACACGTCAGAAGATGGTCAAAATCCAATGCAGGAAATATTAACAAATAACCTCAGTTATTCAATTTCGTCTAATAGCGTATAGGCTACTCTCCTTTTGCCCTTAGTGCACAGATATTCTCAAACAATGAAAACGTCTTTATCAGAGCTTATAAACACGTCAGAAGATGGTCAAAATCCAATGCAGGAAATATTAACAAATAACCTCAGTTATTCAATTTCTTCTAATAGCGTATAGGCTACTCTCCTTTTGCCCTTAGTGCACAAATTTTCTCAAACAATGAAAACGTCTTTATCAGAGCTTATAAACACGTCAGAAGATGGTCAAAATCCAATGCAGGAAATATTAACAAATAACTTCAGTTATTCAATTTCTTCTAATAGCGTATAGGCTACTCTCCTTTTGCCCTTAGTGCACAAATTTTCTCAAACAATGAAAACGTCTTTATCAGAGCTTATAAACACGTCAGAAGATGGTCAAAATCCAATGCAGGAAATATTAACAAATAACTTCAGTTATTCAATTTCTTCTAATAGCGTATAGGCTACTCTCCTTTTGCCCTTAGTGCACAAATTTTCTCAAACAATGAAAACGTCTTTATCAGAGCTTATAAACACGTCAGAAGATGGTCAAAATCCAATGCAGGAAATATTAACAAATAACCTCAGTTATTCAATTTCTTCTAATAGCGTATAGGCTACTCTCCTTTTGCCCTTAGTGCACAAATTTTCTCAAACAATGAAAACGTCTTTATCAGAGCTTATAAACACGTCAGAAGATGGTCAAAATCCAATGCAGGAAATATTAACAAATAACCTCAGTTATTCAATTTCGTCTAATAGCGTATAGGCTACTCTCCTATTGCCCTTAGTGCACAGATATTCTCAAACAATGAAAACGTCTTTATCAGAGCTTATAAACACGTCAGAAGATGGTCAAAATCCAATGCAGGAAATATTAACAAATAACCTCAGTTATTCAATTTCTTCTAATAGCGTATAGGCTACTCTCCTTTTGCCCTTAGTGCACAAATTTTCTCAAACAATGAAAACGTCTTTATCAGAGCTTATAAACACGTCAGAAGATGGTCAAAATCCAATGCAGGAAATATTAACAAATAACCTCAGTTATTCAATTTCTTCTAATAGCGTATAGGCTACTCTCCTTTTGCCCTTAGTGCACAAATTTTCTCAAACAATGAAAACGTCTTTATCAGAGCTTATAAACACGTCAGAAGATGGTCAAAATCCAATGCAGGAAATATTAACAAATAACCTCAGTTATTCAATTTCTTCTAATAGCGTATAGGCTACTCTCCTTTTGCCCTTAGTGCACAAATTTTCTCAAACAATGAAAACGTCTTTATCAGAGCTTATAAACACGTCAGAAGATGGTCAAAATCCAATGCAGGAAATATTAACAAATAACCTCAGTTATTCAATTTCTTCTAATAGCGTATAGGCTACTCTCCTTTTGCCCTTAGTGCACAAATTTTCTCAAACAATGAAAACGTCTTTATCAGAGCTTATAAACACGTCAGAAGATGGTCAAAATCCAATGCAGGAAATATTAACAAATAACCCCAGTTATTCAATTTCTTCTAATAGCGTATAGGCTACTCTCCTTTTGCCCTTAGTGCACAAATATTCAATAAAAATACGTATTTATTGATCCATTCAAGTCAAAATATATTTTTTTAACCTGTAGTAGATGAAAATTGATAATAATATAGTTTTTCAGATATTTATTTATTACAATGAAAATATTGGAAAGAGCCCCAATACCACAAAAATAACATATAAAACAAGTAACTCAAGATTAAACCCTTCTGTACATTTCGATGGCCATGTCATCATCATCAGAGGGTCTTGTTACAAAATTACAATCTAGCAATCAAGAAGTTACAAACTAGAGTGAGTAACTAGAGGGGTCATTCTAGTTTGTAACGTCTTGTTTGCTAGATTGTAATTTTGTAATAAGACTCTGATGATGATGACATGGTCATCGAAATGTACATAAGAGTTTAATCTTAAGTGACTTGTTTTATTTGTTATTTTTGTGGTATTGGGGTTCTTTCCAATATTTTCATTGTAATATATTGTACCACTGTGCTCTTGATATTGTAGACCTATCATTAATCAAATTTTAAAAAAGTTGTTGTCTCGGTCGGATTCGAACTGAGGAACTACATGTCTGAAATCTAACTGTTTGGCACTGAGCCAACTTTTCCCTAGTTGGAAGTCCGTTACTTAAAGATGTATATGAAATTAAAAGAGAACGGTTCCCTGCAATAGTGAAGCATTGCAAGAGGTGGAGAGAATGATATATTATAGACCACCATCAGCTTTACAAATTAGAAACAAGAAAAGAAAGCGAATAAATAGTAACCAACGAAAATAATATTGCAACACTATAGCCTACACTGTATAGAGAGGGAAATGGAAAAACTACCAAGAACTACCATAAATAATTGGTCGACGTGCACAGGTGGTTAAGTCGAGGCTAGTGTTGAACGCCGCAGCCTACAAATTGTATGGCAAACATGTAAAGTAAAAGTTAAAATACTTCAAGTTATGAATTACAATGAACATCACAACATCACAAGGAACATAAAAATACTTGAAAAGAAGAGAGGTCAAGGACACTTCAAATAAGTTTTAAAATTATATTAAATATTTTTATTAGGAGCCGATTTTGTGCTTAATTTTTCTGAATTATAAAATTTATTCTTTCAAAATATGGACCGAACATATCTCGGCAAAAGTTGTAATTATCGACGGTCGATGATTAATTTGGAAACATAAATCATCTTGTATTTAATAGATTACAAATGTAGGTAAGGTTAGACTGGTTAAATGTTGTTTACGTAATAACGAATAGAGACTAGTTATAATTTATGATCAAATTCCTTCCCGTCATAATAAATATCTTGAACTGTCTGCTAATAGTAAACCTGTTATTCATGTGTGAAATGAAAATCCCTGCAGACCTTACCATTAACAATCTAATACTCTATTCCTCAGAGTTGACTAAAATGACGGATAATAGGCCTACGCTGAACTTGCGAATAACCGTATGTAATTGACCTCGAGTCTAGCTGCGCAGCTCGACCATGGATCCGGGGGCTCAGAAGTAATCTTTTTAACTAATTTCTTGACCACTTCCCCAGTTCCACCCTCTCCTTAAGAACTATTTCAGAGTTTTATTAGATTATACTTCATTATAGTTTTCATGATATTCTTCAAAGAATTCACTTTTCGAAAAGTTTAACTAATGTACATTTTATTTATTGTTCTCTTTAAAGGATTTCTTATTCAAATTGAAGGTGTTCATCTCATCTTTTGGAAAATTCCATCTGAAGCAAATATGAAGTTTTACTAGCAGCTCAAGAACGATGAGAAATATTATTTCATGATAACCTTTGTGATTATAGTACAAGTTGTAAAATAAAAAGTACATTGTTAAAAAAACTAATATTGATATAAATTACCTGACGTGGGAGGTCAAAGGTTGCTGATAATCATTCATGATTTTTTTTACTCTTATCATTGTTTATCTCATTGGTTCTCAGAAAGTCATGTTGTACTGTAATACGTAAAATTAGTTTTTCTACACATTCGAAACCTATCACTCTTTACGTTCTATCTTGCATATAAAACTTATGCATGCCTTCATCATACAATGACGATGTTAAGCACACAGAATATTTGGAAATTTTATTCTCTCACAAGTTTAGGACTTGCAAGCTTTCGACATTTGTCACTGCCATTAGAGAAACGCTAAGTTGCCCAATTATTAAAACAATCTCGCCACATAACTTTTCGACAGCCACCAAAGTTACAATGAACGTTATGTCTGTGCTTACTGCGTATTCCGTTGTACAAACTACCAACAGCTGTTGAATTTCACTGTTCAATGTTGGCAGTTATTCTGCAGAATTTCACTGTTCAATGTTGGCAGTTATTCTGCAGAATTTCACTGTTCAATGTTGGCAGTTATTCTGCAGAATTTCACTGTTCAATGTTGGCAGTTATTCTGCAGAATTTCACTGTTCAATGTTGGCAGTTATTCTGCAGAATTTCACTGTTCAATGTTGGCAGTTATTTTGCAGAATTTCACTGTTCAATGTTGGCAGTTATTCTGCAGAATTTCACTGTTCAATGTTGGCAGTTATTCTGCAGAATTTCACTGTTCAATGTTGGCACTTATTCTGCAGAATTTCACTGTTCAATGTTGGCAGTTATTCTGCATTTTTCAAAGAGGTTTTCCACATATTCCAGAGGTTAACAGCGAACGCCTTTCAATGAATGCTGCCCTCACTAAACTTTGGCGACTAAACAGGTGCGACTATCCATACATAGAACGAGCCTGGCAGTCGTTAAACCTTCTCTTTTTAACCATCTTTATTTATTTTCATTCAAAAAATTCGAAAAGTTTAAAATCCTAGTCGTTGTTGTGGACAAAGTTTTTCAAAAGGGTTATTCTTCATGATTCCTGTCGAAGTAAAAACGATGAATAAATTAGTCTCGTCAGCAACGTATAAAATTTAATAAGCTGTTAAGAAGTAACGAGAACTATTAAATGTTTACACTTGGAGAATAACTTATCGCTTATTTTGTGGGTAAGCATTTCCTCATATAAACAACTGATTTTGTCTCAGGTTGTGCTCCAATGGAGAGATGATGAATACTGTAAGAAACTATAGTACCGTAGTACTGTAGTAGAAATACAGTAAAGTTTCTTTTTATTGTAATAAAACTTTAAACTTGCCAACATTTCCTTCAGTTGTTAATTGGATCACTGTAAAATAATTTACATTAAGAGGTGAGATCTTACTCATAGTCAGAAAATACAAACCCGTATTTAAAATAGTCAGAAGGAAAACGTGTAGGCTGGGTTTGGGAGATCGCACTTTTTGTCACTATATATTATAGTACAGAACCATATACTCGTTTCTTCCGCCATTTTGAATCCGATATTGCTCTTCGCTATTGATAACTTTCCTATGTCCTCAACGTTTTTGTTCAACATGTTGATGTAGCGTTCAACAATATTTTTTTAAACCTATATAGGCCTAAATCGTATCTAGTCTTCGAGTTTGGGAACAGTTAATCTAATATATTTCGGTGAGAAGAGAGTATGGGTAGAACAGTTGGCATTGTTTTGAAAAATATTTAAATAAAATCCACTTGGAAACGACGAATGTGAAAATTTAAATTTAGGTGAGTAAAAGCGTTATTGTGTGTCTTCAGGGAAATGATATGAAGACGTTCATGTAATCCATATGGCAGTGGTACATGAAAGCTCCAACAAATTTGATGATGGATCTTCTACACACCGCATAACCCAATGGATAAGGCAAGAATTAAGAATTTTTAAAGATATTTAATCTAATGAGTTACTAAACACCCAATGTATATTTGGTCCAGTGCAGTTAGGTTTGTCCACATTTTAATTCGAAACCAAGCTGTTTGAAAGCAGTTACGTAATCTGATTAGATACGACCTGCTAAGTAAAAACATGCACAGGACCAAACACATATTAAACACAGATGAACGATTTCCCACAGCGTTGGCTACTAAATATAGCCCATGATATCAGGCTAAGGTGAGTGCGACTATTTTGGGAACGAAATTAATGGAGTAAAGGTGAGCACAAAGTAAAGGTGGACTACGCAGGGCTGGCAACTTAACAATAGAAAACAATGAATTATACGTCTTAAAATAAAGCGAGCAATTGTAATTAAATGTTGGCAGTACAATCAGTTGTCGGCGATAGTTAATTGTTGCTTTTGTTGCATTGTTTATCTGTCATAATGAGGCGTTTTGAAATCACATTCACTGATTGGGCCACGCTTATATCGGACTCTCCTGGAATCAGTGTTTCAATGATTTGAATAGATGTATTTTTTACACAGGAAAGCGCACTTTTTAGAAAACTGACAACTATTTCTCATTCGAATTCTTTATGTTGAATAAAAAATATTTAATAGCATAGAGATTCCCAGAATGTATAAATTTAGTGATATATATTTTCAGTGTATTTATTTAACTTGAATCAAGCATTTAAAAGATAAAGTTTGGAATATTAACAAAATTTAAAGGGTGTTTAAGAGGATAAATTATGATATATCTTGTTTTAGGAGGGGGAGAAGATTACGTACAGGTCATGATTATTTTGTAGAGATTTGGAAGGATTCTGATGATTTAAGAAGGATTAGAAAAAGTAATTACAAATAAGTAGTAAGACGGGTGAAATTGGGGGGGGGGGGAATTGTTTTCTTTGAAAAACCATTGTTGGTTTACACGTCATCCCTCTTTCATGAAGTCACTTGGTGCTAGGTGCAGTGAAATTATTTGTAGCCTATTTATTCATAGATACGAACTAAAGCGGGTTATTTGCTTTCTAAGTATCAATGATTTACTTGAAGGTTGTAATCATTGAAGGCTGAAGGATGTATTATAGAATAATAATATATTATATTGTATAGATTATAATATAATATTTTATATAAATTATATTTATAATATATATTATAACGATATAAAATTATTTTATTAAATGTTCCTGATACTGAAGGTGCAGATTTTTTTATTTTTTCAAAAGATAATCACAAATAAGAGGCAAAAAAATTATTAATTACTTATTACACTTTTGCTGTTACTTGCGACCAGACGTTTTGCTAACTAAAAGTTGTTAAATTGTTAACTTACACTTAGAGGAAACCATGTTGTTGATGCGCCATTTGTACTTCTTTCAACGTCATCGTAACCTTTTGTTGATGCACCATTTGTACTTCTTTCAACGTCATCGTAACCTTTTGTCGATGCACCATTTGTACTTCTTTCAACGTCATCGTAACCTTTTGTTGATGCACCATTTGTACTTCTTTCAACGTCATCGTAACCTTTTGTTGATGCACCATTTGTACTTCTTTCAACGTCATTGTAACCTTTTGTTGATGCACCATTTGTACTTCTTTCAACGTCATCGTAACCTTTTGTTGATGCACCATTTGTACTTCTTTTAACGTCATCGTAACCTTTTGTTGATGCACCATTTGTACTTCTTTCAACGTCATCGTAACCTTTTGTTGATGCACCATTTGTACTTCTTTCAACGTCATCGTAACCTTTTGTTGATGCACCATTTGTACTTCTTTTAACGTCATCGTAACTTTTTGTTGATGCACCATTTGTACTTCTTTCAACGTCATCGTAACCTTTTGTTGATGCACCATTTGTACTTCTTTTAACGTCATCGTAACCTTTTGTTGATGCACCATTTGTACTGCTTTCAACTTCAGAGAAGGCCTTGTTGACTTCAACATAAAAAGGCTATTCGCAGTTTAGATATTCATTATGTGCCTTTTGAATGGGCTTGAATATTTTCTAGAACAAAGTCCCATATATTTGGGAGTTCTACAGCTTCTAATTTTTGTTTGTTTTTCCAATTAAAGAAATATCCTGTTAACTTGGCCTGGATGTACTCGGCATAAGTACGTAATACGCTTGGAAAGTTTCTAAATATTGACAAAGGAAAACCATGGTTTTGTTTTGGCCTGGGCACCCTTCGCTAGGCATTACATCACGAGGAATGTTGTTTATACAGTATAATATCATTTGGCCCCTTTCTTTCCTCATATATACCGCTGTATTGTAACAGAATCACTTCCTAAATTATGTATGCCAAGAACATAGTAGCGCAATTACTTACTGGAAAACGCGACGTAATTTCTTATTCGAGGAGTCGGTAAGCTTTGTATCGAGTAGATAGCTTCCTGCTTTAGCTTTTAAAATAAACCTCCTTTAAATGGTCCTTAATGCTTTCGCTTATTTAATATGAACGTCTACTTATTTTTTCTTCAATTAAAGCACCAATTATATTCTGGTAAGCTATCGCAGCCAGATGGATATCTATTGTCCTGTAGGCTTTACATACAAAATTAATAGGCTAATTATTTAAAATCATTTCATGCCGCTTCGCGAGATATTGGAAGATCTATGGTTTAGAAATGAATCTGGATAGGATTTATCATTGGTGTACTTAGCAGAGCATTAATTAATAGGGGAAATAATTGGTGTTCACCTGTACCTATCGCTAGTTAGACGTTTTGGTACACATTTTCAAACGTTATTAATATGTTCCAAACTTTAAATTTTAGCGAGTTTGATTGGATCTTCGTTTTTAGCGCGCGCGCACACACACACACACACACACACACACACACACACACGTTCTTGTACACATGTTGTCCACAAAGTGTATTCTATTGCACAGATTAAGTTTTTTAAAACGTTTCTAATGTGAATAATGTTTTCGCAAGAGTAATTTGTTATGTTTACCATATTAAACTTATGTAGTTATAATATAGGGACATCAAATCGATTTGTCAGGGTGTGACGAAATAGATTCTTATTTCTAATTATCATTCAAAGTTACAACATACTTCCAGTTCGATACTTCTAGTTCGCCACACTCTGCAAACGTGATGCATAAATTAACACATTCATTATGTTTAGCAACATGTCCGTAAAAGTGAATCCGTAAAATGAGATCATTAAAATGAAATCTGTCAAGTATTGTCTGGATGTACTACAATATTAGCTTTAACTTGTACCCTTTAAGTAACACTCCTTTCTGATATCTACTTACTTTCAACGTGATAGATAGAAGCGAATGCTCTTTTGAACACCGACTCTACGCCTCTTCACGTAACTAGGCAGCAAACATATCCAATTCATAACAAGGGGCGGTATAAATCTCTCGACAGTTTGGAATGCACAATGAGTCGGCTGCAAGTCGCGAAATTAGATTTTATTTTTGGAAGACAATCCGTGACCAGGTTCCTTTCAATTAAAGTCAAATTTATAGGCTCGGACATGCTAGTCTATATTTGTAGCATGCGTTACTGTCGTTGTGACGGATGCGTTGTGTTCTGAACAATACGATCTGTAATGGAAGCAATGGAAAGGTATTTCTGTTCACTTTATATAAACAATTCTGAGAATATAATTTATCACAGGAAAAGAATAATTTTTAACGCCATTTATAATCGCAGATCTTTCAACAGCCTTCCACTGTATTTTCTTAGAGCAGCAATGAGGATTTTAACTTAAAATCCGTACATTTATGGTCGTTTATGTTCTATTGCAAATCTCTTGTTATTAGCACCTATCCTTCTATATGGGGTAGTACAGGATGAACTCGATAGAGAGCTGCACACTTCCGGTATGCTACCTTGCACCCGAGACGTCAGGATTTTAAATATATTTGAATTTGTAGCTTTTTTCGTACTTTTGCAGACAGGGGTTTCATGTTTCTACCCATGTATTATTTACAACCCTTTTTATCCTTTAATAGACGGTAACTGTCAACTTGACTAATGCCTTGTAACCAAAGTACATTAATCAATAAAGTGATTTTATTCTAACACCTGACTTGTGTCTCTCTAGTACATGGATTCCCAAACTAGGGGGCGTGAAGGTAAGTCAGGGGGCGCGTGACCAGTTGAAAAGTAATAAGATACTTGCCTTTTTCAAGCACCTACTTGTCCGAAAAAGCATTTTTAATAAAACAAAATATAGGAACAAACTTGATGTTGCTAATTACTTGCGTTGTCACCTTAACTAAAATAAAACCTCAAATAGGTATGCTGGTGAGAAAATGCAAGGTCATCCATCTCACTAACAGATTGTCCTCTTATCAGTTAAACCTTATCTTGTAAATTAAAACTTGAAATGTTATACCTTGTGAAAGTATGCATTGATAAATAATTTGATTTCAATATACATAATATTTGTTTCTTTTTCATATGCCCAAACCATTTATTTATAGTGTAAAGGGGAGCGGGGCGAGGGAGGCTTTCGTTTCAAAAGGTGGGGTTGGGGTACCAAACCGTTTGCTTTAGTCAAAGAGTAAATAATCTACTACAGTCGCCATTTTACGACAAATTATGAAATGGAAGATGATATGTATTGGGAGTTATAAATAAGACTCCAAGTATTGATATAGCCGGTTGTGATCGCAAACCAAGCAAAGTGCTGCTATAATTGAATCTTTGCAATAGATTGGCGTGGACTATACTTCACAGCTCCACGTTGCGTAATACAGAAGGGAGTCGCGCCGGCACTAGATGGAGCTAAACGCCCTCATAACAGTTTCCTTTAATTGCTTCTTACTTCTTAATTTCCTCCGGTTATGGTGAAGGCTTATTTTATCTCTATTAGCTTAAGTGTAACTAACACTAATGTGCGCATGTCTGTGACTCTGTATCTCTACAACAAACGCTGCTTTCCATAGATTTTATCCAAGTAGTCGGAAATATTCATGTTTTATTTGATAAATATTAGACACATAGTTTCCATAACTGCTTCTTTGTAAAAGATTCTTTATATTAATTAAATTTATTCTTTATAACTTGCTTGGACTAATCAAAACACAAACTAATACATTTAGAAATCAATAAATAAACTGTAAAGCTAAAGTCTCTCTCTCTCCCTCTCTCTCTCTCTCTTTCACTCACTTTCTCTCTTTCTCCCTCTCTCTGTCTTTCTTTCTCTTTCTGTCTCCCTCCCTATCTCTCTACCCCTCCCTCCCCCTCTCTCTTCCTCTTTCATCTCTCTCTCTCTCTCTCTCTCTCTCTCTCTCTATATATATATATATATATATATATATATATATATAAATATAAAATACGTTTTCTTGTGTACGTTGTTTTAAATATATATATATATATATATATATATATATATATATATATATATATATATATATATATTTATATATATATATATATATATATATACATATATATATATATATATATGTAATAAAGATATTTTTTCTAGCAATTTATATTATGTTATGTCATGTATTATCTTATTTCTAATAACCTTACCTTTCCTACAGCCACTCCTTTATGTTGCTAAATAATAAACAATCATATTAATATAATAACATCTAAATTTATTTACCTGACGTTGAGTAGTTTACAATTTATGCTTTACAATTATAATAATACGATGCAGTGACAATGTTTGATTGGATAAATTAATACTAATTTTAATATAAAGGTGGACTCTTCAGACTTTAATACATATAAATAAAATACAGTGTTAATTATTTTTGGTCTCTCTCTGGTTGTTATTAGAGATCTTCTATAAAATAAAAGTGGTGGGATAAAAAACACTTGATTAACATTTGTAAATACAATTAATTTAAATTCATAAGAAGTTTACTCAGTAAGTAAAATTTCTGATGGGTGAAATCTAGTCTAGTAAAGTTTGTACTTAATTTTTGAGACTCCTTGGATTCCACTCGTCGCTTACGCTTTGACTTCGTCACTTCACTTCTGCACAGTAATCCACTTAAACTTTACTTCCCATTTCACTTTAATACCTGCTTAACTTATTACTCGTCGCACTTTTATTAATTCTTTACATAAAATAACTACTAAAACTCCTTTTATAATTCCGTTAACTATTCTTTAAACAAAAACAACCCCTTTTATAACAACGCGTGCAACTTGTCCCCCTCACTCTCCAGAAGCCCAAACCTTAGTCCTCGTTTTGCCCCATGATCTTACTTTTGGACAACGAGCATCCTTTCTTATGATTTCTAACGAGTAACGTTCGGCCGACGGGCTTCTCGTTGTTACACCCTAATTTTGAGTTCCATAACTCCACCAGATGTTAGACTTCCTTTATACTTGCTTTTCAGAACTATTTGAACGCTAGAAATAATCTACACCCTTATTTTACCAACACGTACCCAAGCTGATTTATAACACTAACTAAAATTTACAATTGTTAAACTCGCTTTGTCGGCTTTGCCTAAAACTTTTAACTCAATACTTCGGAACATTGTTTATAGCAATAGCAAAACTTGAACGCCTGGACGCCAGGTCAGTTTCTTTCGCACGAACGCACATTCACCCTTAGAAGCGCAGAAGATTAGGACAGATTCGAGACCGGCCGTATTTCCACTACTTAGGTCATCTTCTAGCCAAACTCTAACTTTTTTCGTTGTAATTTTAACTAAAAATAGTTAATAAATATTGATTCTATTTAAAATGACAAGAAAAGTGGTACCAAACAACCCATGGTTTACTTAAGTAGCTGTTAGTCACTTCAACGTATTACAAAGCCAATACAGTTACACGTTTTTATTTCAAGTTATCCCCTCATGAACAGTGACAGTAAATTGTACATGGTTCTGTATCAATTTCTCGTAATGATGTGCAGAATTAATTTACGATAAACGTTCTGAGGTATGTTATCAAATTTTAAAAAAAATAGAGTTTGATGAAGGAAGCACCACTAAGTGACTAAACTAGCGCCGGAAGGAGTGAGCCTACTTGGCGTTCAGGGCACTCGCATTTTTCTATTACTATAGTTTTGTAATATGCCTTATACCTTCATGTCATAATATATATTTTATAAAAGAATATAATAAAGTAATATATAATTAATATTTTGGAAGTTTTATCTGTATTAACATTAAAAAAAAAATAATAATGATGAAATAAACGAATGTAAAATTTAATTCCAATTTATTTATATTCGGATGCAAACGTTTTTATTTAACTTTATTTTTAAATACAAATTTGTGGCATTTACGATCATAATGTTTGGTCGTCGAACTTCTTTAGGCAAGTTTTCTATTCAAGATTCCTGCTAAGTTTCAAAGAAATTTGAAACCTTTCTATGGCAAACTTAATATTATTTCTTACCTTAATTGATTCCCGACTTTTTGAGCTTCCGTTTCTCGTAATTTGTCCTTCACCAGATATTACACGTTATTTGTCCTTCACCAGATATTACGTAATTTGTCCTTCACCAGATATTACGTAATTTGTCCTTCACCAGATATTACACGTTATTTGTCCTTCACCAGATATTACGTAATTTGTCCTTCACCAGATATTACGTAATTTGTCCTTCACCAGATATTACGTAATTTGTCCTTCACCAGATATTACGTAATTTGTCCTTCACCAGATATTACGTAATTTGTCCTTCACCAGATATTACGTAATTTATCCTTCACCAGATATTACGTAATTTGTCCTTCACCAAATATTACGTAATTTGTCCTTCACCAGATATTACGTAATTTGTCCTTCACCAGATATGACGTTATTTGACGAAGCCGAACGTTCTAACAGTACATTTATAGAAGCTGCAATGAATCACACTTTTAATTTCAGCTAATTACTTTAATAAAGTAAATACACTCCTTTAATTTTGTAATGCATAGAAACGTATTTTTTATTACAACTTTTAACCAGTGTTTCTATTATTTCAACATTTTACAAGTGTTTCTATTATTACAACTTTTTACCAGTGTTTCTATTATTTCAACATTTTACCAGTTTTTGTATTATTACAACTTTTTACCACTGTTTTTATTATAACAACTTTTTTAGAGACAATAGTTAGGAATGTGTATTTTCATATCTATGGTTAGTTAAAACTTACTTATGAAAATTCATAAGTAATATAAAGAGAGTGAGTGGTTTAATCGCTGAAGAGAGAAATATTCTTACTTTATAATGATAAAAGAAAACTTTACGTAGGTTCATGCTCAAGCTAATTTATTTAATATCGAATGAGCGTATTTTTAATTACAAAATTCGTAAAAACCGATGTTTTGAACGTGAAGGAACACATTGAGTGTAAAGAACGTATTCATGGTGCTTCACAGAATTGCTCGCTGCCGCATAAACTAACTTATCGCCAAGGCAGCTAAAGCCATAACCACTTCTCAGTAATACAATATATAACACGTATAGTGTTCGTTGAAATACATTAAATACAGATAAAAAGAGAAAAATGGCTGCGGGAGAATAGAACACAATGAAGCCGTATCGTGGAGTAGGCTAAATGGGCAGAGATATGGGCGAAAGATCATTACGTGTATTTGCGTACGTGTGCGTAAATTGTTTTCTACTTTGGCCGTATTATGTTAAAGAAGTGTTTTTAGGATTACTTATGCATTCATTTCGCGTTGTTCAAGTCGTCGATGTAGAGAATTGTTTTAGCTACGTATTATACCTATTTAGTGAAAACGTTTCACGATATACAAAGATGAAGTTATCCTGTTCATACAACACGATGTAAACGTACGTCAAGGACCTGACTGTCTTTCCATGACGTCACTTTGGCTCTATCGATAATGACTAACTGTAGTGCTACGATTAAATATTGTCAAGGACCTGACTGTCTTTCCATGACGTCACTTTGGCTCTATCGATAATGACTAACTGTAGTGCTACGATTAAATATTGTCAAGGACCTGACTGTCTTTCCATGACGTCACTTTGGCTCTATCGATAATGACTAACTGTAGTGCTACGATTAAATATTGTCAAGGACCTGACTGTCTTTCCATGACGTCACTTTGGCTCTATCGATAATGACTAACTGTAGTGCTACGATTAAATATTGTCAAGGACCTGACTGTCTTTCCATGACGTCACTTTGGCTCTATCGATAATGACTAACTGTAGTGCTACGATTAAATATTGTCAAGGACCTGACTGTCTTTCCATGACGTCACTTTGGCTCTATCGATAATGACTAACTGTAGTGCTACGATTAAATATTGTCAAGGACCTGACTGTCTTTCCATGACGTCACTTTGGCTCTATCGATAATGACTAACTGTAGTGCTACGATTAAATATTGTCAAGGACCTGACTGTCTTTCCATGACGTCACTTTGGCTCTATCGATAATGACTAACTGTAGTGCTACGATTAAATATTGTCAAGGACCTGACTGTCTTTCCATGACGTCACTTTGGCTCTACCGATAATGACTAACTGTAGTGCTACGATTAAATATTGTCAAGGACCTGACTGTCTTTCCATGACGTCACTTTGGCTCTATCGATAATGACTAACTGTAGTGCTACGATTAAATATTGTCAAGGACCTGACTGTCTTTCCATGACGTCACTTTGGCTCTATCGATAATGACTAACTGTAGTGCTACGATTAAATATTACTTTTCCACTCCGCAGGTTTCTTGGCCCGTTCTACTCTCGTGTAGTCAACTCTTTCTCTAGCGACCTATGTCGAGACAACTGATATATGTGCTGTTATATGTCGAGGCAACTGATACTGTTATATGTGCTTGCTAGTGACATCACGAATGAAGGATTCAGGTACGATTTCTTCTTATAACGAGCCAGATAGCTCTTTCACTCGTTAATTGGAATACGGGATTAATTGACAGAACTTGTGTACAAAAACCTGACAAGTAAACGGTCTTTTCGAGATAGGCCCGCTACAGATCATGCAGAAACCTTGGGTGTCATTAATACAGGATGGGTAGGTCTTGTACCTTGTTAATACTGTGGTTGGATAACGTGCACCTAAACCAAAACATGATGGACCGAAGTGTAGGGAATTTTGGCATTGTGCCTGTGAACAAAGTTTGAAGAAATAAAAGATGTAGAGTGAGGACGAAAGCCACCTAGGTGTAACACCTTCAACCCCTTCGTACGAAGTAACACAAAGACAGACGCATATATTGTGGAGGATCTATAGCTCAGTATAGGAGTCCAAGAATCCAACTTCAAACTCATGACTCCCAGCGTTAAGCCCGGGACCAGCGGTTTGGTCCCAACACCAAATTTGTTAAGAGCAAGGAAGTTAGCGTTAAGCCTGGGACCAGCGGTTTGGTCCCAACACCAAATTTGTTAAGAGCAAGAAAGTCAGCGTTAAGCCCGGGACCAGCCGTTTGGTCCCAACACCAAATTTGTTAAGAGCATGAAAGTCAGCGTTAAGCCCGGGACCAGCCGTTTGGTCCCAACACCAAATTTGTTAAGAGCAAGAAAGTCAGCGTTAAGCCCGGGACCAGCCGTTTGGTCCCAACATCAAATTTGTTAAGAGCAAGAAAGTCAGCGTTAACACCCATTCTATAAAGAGGCTGTAAGTTTTACTGTAATCTGTTTAAATAATCATTCTTCTGACATTTTCGGTAAAAATTAACTGAATTAATTTGCGTAAAGTGTGAACACCCAATCTGGGTTGTTTCTGTGATCTATTCAGTCGCATTCATTGCAGATGAGTGGGATTAAGATTTAGAAGACTATTGCTAATCGATCTTTTCGTGCACTACAAGTAGACGTTCATAAAAACAGTATCTATATTGGAGTTATCTGTGAGCCGTTTTGCGTCTGCTGAAGCCGTTGTACCAATGAAGTAAGACTTCGCAAAGGAATATCGACTTGTTACAAACACAAAACGAATAGTCTAGATAAAAAAACCCATTTATTTCTATTTATGTAACGTGGTTTCTTAAATAATTAAGGGCTTTGAAATTGAACGATAACGAATAACGACTCACAATCGATTTATTTTCTCCTACGCGTTACAATGACAGCGACATCTTTATCAGTGAGTGTAACTACACAAATTCTAAACTATAACTAGTCGTAGGTGATACTGAGTCTTGGTTGTCTATCTTAAATCTCAGTTATATACACCACTAAGAAATAAAACATTTTTGTAAGCAGGTTGTCACTTTTTAGCCTTTTTATTACTTTTGCTCATAAGTTAGGCTCAGATTTTCATTTTAAATATGGCTTTGATTTTTGGATTGAGATGGAAATACAACAAAATCTCAGTTTACTTCAATGCTCTACTAAATTTAATAGTTTGATGAATTAAGAGACTTATTTTCCTAATTCGTAATTAAAGATTTTGCTGTATAAAATATCCGTGAAAGGAGAAAGCAGATAACGATGTTTTAATTCTTTAAATATTTTAATATTTTTTGTAAGGTTGTAAATACGCTAACAAAAATAAACTGCTGTGTAAAGAAAAGGATTTTAAAAATCCGTTAAAGTGTAATCGTTGTATTGCCTCGCAAGAATAAATTTACAACTCTGTGTAGCCTATATGGGGCGCGATAATAGGCCTAAGCTCTGTGACATATTGGAGGCTTCTCATAAAGACTGTTTATATACACGTTGCTTAAAACTGTCTTTAAATTATAAGGAAATAGAGAATTAACAAATACAAATCTAGAAAAATACCTTTTCAGTGTGGTAACACCAAATGACTGCTTCAAAGGAACAACCAAATACTAATTAACTATTTCAATAAATGATTTATTACACTTTGATATTACTTGCAACCAGACTTTTTGTTAACTAAAGGTTGTTAAATTGTTAACTTATACGTGGAGGAAACGTTTTCGTCTTACGACTTCTTCACACTCGTATTTTTGCCGTTAGGATTGCTGCAGTTGTGCTTCTTTGGTACCAATTTTTGAAAGTTAGAAGTGATGGGATCGATGAGTATGTGTGATCTGTGCCGTGTTTGTTCGTTTAGGATGTCAATTTTATGTGTGTTGCTATGTCTGATATTCTAGTGTGTTTAATTTGTGGCCTTTGTTGCATGTATGGAAGATGCTCATGTTATTTTCCATACTATTGCATGAGTGTTTAGTGTCCATGAGATGATTTGGGAAGGTGGATTCAATAGTAGAGTGCAGTGCGCTTTCGTGTTCTTTATATATTTTAGCCATTGATCTACCTGTTTGTCCAATATAGAACTTATTGCAGTTGTTGCATTTTAGTTTGTATACTCCTGGGGTATTGTATGTGTTGGTATTGTTATTAATGCTGTGTCTGATAGCCGTTTGGCTTTTATTTGTTGTTCTGTACGTTACATTGTATCCTGCTTTTTTGAATTCTTGTGCTATTTTATTTGTGAGTTTGTTTATGTGTGTGAGGGTGATAAATTTGTTTGTGTTTTTGTTGTTTGTGTTGTTGTTATTGTTCTTGTAGAATATTTTTCTGTGTAGTTTGTCTATTAAATAATTTTCATATCTGTTTTTGTGAGCTAAATATATAATTGTGTTCAGTTCCTCTGTGTAGTTAGTTGTGGACATAGGTATTTTATTTAGTCTGTGTAGTAAATCTTGGAATGCTGCGTGTTTATGTTGTATTGGGTGGTTCGATGTGTTGTGTATCAGTGGCTTGCGGTATATGTTGAATTTATGTTTGTTTTGATTTTTTGTTATGGTGATGTCTAAGAAATTCAGTGTTTTGTTGTTTTCAAATTCTGGATTGAACTGGATTTTTTTGTTTATTTTGTTTATATGTGATTAGAGTTGTTGTTATTGTCTTATGTTTCCTTATTTTCTATGTGTTGTATGAATATTTCTTTGAGAATGCCTGAAATCGGTGAACCCATTGGTAGGCCTTGTTTCGGTGTGTAATATTTGTTGTTGTGAGTGAAGTAGTTCTGTTGTGTAATGGTGTTCAAAATGTGTATGATTTCATTTGTGATTTTTTCTAGACTGTTGTTAAGTCTTAGATTGTCTCGTAATATGTTTAGTGTTTCTGTGATATTCCAATAAATATTATAATTGTGTAATTTAGGTGACAAAATACTGCAACATCTCCAATGGTGGATGATTTATTCTATCAACGGTACATTTGTTACCGTTTTGGCAAATAAGGATGCCAGATCAACTTTAGTTGCCAAATTCTCATGAGCATTGTGAAGGATTTAGACATCATGTATTTCTCACAAGTACCCCATAGGTAGGTTGGAAGAGTGTTTTATTATTTTTGACCAATGCAATTGGCCTTGTTGTGTTTGTAACATGATATACAAAAATTAAAAACAATCTTGTTTAATATTATCATATATACAGTAGAAATTAGATGAAAATAGTATGGGTGTTTAGAATTTTGAAAAAAACAATAAAATACTAAAACCTTAACAAAGAATATATGTACTATCATTGTAAGTAAATTGATTCAGAACCATTGAAGACGAGGTGATTGTATACATTAAGGAAGCAGTGTACTATCTATAGTATAGGCTGTGGGACTTTTAACCTGGTATGAAGCTCATAGTGGATTTTGTAATGAAGACTTCCAACAGAAAATAAATAATCTGGGGCTAAGCTAAACTGCATTCCCAAATTAAATTGGTTTCCTTTGTATGTAACGTTTTCCACAGTAGGTTATGATCGATTATTTCACAAAATATCCAATAACCTTAAGTATATTAGGATCTCAAATAAACTATAACGTGTGATTAAATACAAGAGTAATTTTTAATCAACTAGTTTATATCGGGAAGAGGTTTTAAAATGTTAGGTGTCAATTTTACGTCGGTTGCAACTAAAATATCCTATTGAGTTGTTTTGGTCGGAGTTTGAGAATACAGTTTATAATTAATAACGATAACACTATTTCTTAACGAGCTTCTCTAATGTAAAAGTTTAACTGTTCCAGACATTTGTCCTTAAGCCATTACGTTCTAATGATGTCATCAAACTTTTAATGAACAAGATCGTGAATTTGTGACGAGTGGCGCCCTGAATGTAAGAGTACTTCGATATAGGATTTTACCTTAGACTATCTAAAAGGATGATTCAATTGAATTAATTCCGTTAATAATTAAAAAAATGGGCTATTAATATCTGCCAAAACTGCAGGATCTTAATCATATCCTGTACTTTTGTCGCGCAGTTACTGAAGCTGCTAATACCGTATTTCAGAAACCCGCTGTCTACAATTTTTTTCGATTTTCACGTTTTGCCGTGTAATATATATCTTTTGGATTTATATACCGTTGGAAGGTAAGCCCATAGTTTGAAACCTGTCAGGACCAATGCTGCACAACTAGTTTGAAAAGGCGTTGAAAATCTTACATAGTTCAGAAACTAGTCAAGTGCAACACATAGCGGCTTTCTGTTATGATTTTCGTTATTCACAGTTTGCACACCTGAATGACTGTCACCACTTGGATTTTTTTTTGTTAGTTGCTAGTCATTGTTCGTGTGCTAATGTAGGCCTAGTCCTCTGTTTTACTGCAGTTTATAAACTTTAGTACATAATTACGTCTAGTGATGTTTAGTGTTAAAAGGTTTATTTTTTTAGATAGGCACAGTTTAGGGGAGTCGTGGGCTCCACCAGAAATTGTTTGAAATGTAAATCCTGTGTTTGAGGCCATGTTTACTTTCAGGGAAAATAGATATACAAGCTAAACAAAAGAGCATTTATTTGCTATTTTATTGTTCCTTGTTCTAAATTTCATAACAAAGAAACTAGTCGCACACTGTACTGTGTTTAAGTGACAGCATCTCTATTATCTGTGTCCTTCTGTGTTAAAGGACTCGACTGCTCTTGTTGTCAGCAGAGATATAACTTTACACCTTTTGATAAATATACTGATCCACCGAGATACGATCAACTACAAGCTATTAAAAAATGGAACCAAGAGAAAATAATAACAGTGACTCCTGTAAGGAAAGGAAATGTAAAGTAGGTTTCCTTGGGTCACGCGGTAGTGGCGAGCACTACGTTCCAACAGCTTTCTTTTACACTTACCTTGGCCATACTCATTCTCAGGGTCAATCTGGGAACTGAGAAAGCGCCCTTACTCATTTCCCCAAAAATAAATAAATACCATCTTTAATATCGGAAGAGCTACAGGAAAATGACGGGTAAAATAATCGCGTACTGTTCTTTATCTCCGCCAGGATGTGGACAAGATTTTTGCACAAAAACCTAATATTTTAAAATTATTTTGAAACATTACCTTTGCTTGTGTTAAAGGTTTTGATATCCTTGGAAAACAATGAAATAATTACTTTTTAAAATTATTAATTTCTTTAATATATTTTTCCAACTACTCTCTCTGCCTTTAATGGAAAACAGTTTTGTAGCGGAATATCGGAAATTGACAGTGGTCAATAACGTAAGTTTGTATTTAGAACTAATCTTTCAACTAATGATAAGTTTAATTTTAAAACAATCTTTTATACTTTTAACACTTTCCCGCTTATTTCCTGTACGGTTATAGGCCTACCAAATGATTATTAGTGCTTCGCTAAAACTCACTAAATTAGCTGTAACCCAGCGCCTAATGTCATATCCCAGGTGGATGGTCTCGGCCTATCAAAGACGACCTTTCTGACACGTGTGATACGCTTAAACCTCATTACATTTAATTACCGCAATAAATTTGACAAAGTGGTTTGAATACGGCTTAATTAAACAGAGCTGCCAACCTAGCCGAAAGAAATAATCGAAGCCGCTTGAACGGATTCATATCTGCACAGATAATCAAAGTAGCGTTTGTGTTGAAATTTTCTTTGAATATTGCGTTTTATAAATACACCGGGAAAATAATTGCTTTATTTATAAAGGATTTCATAAACATTTGCTTTTTGTTGTACAAGCAGTACAACAATCAAAACAAGATTAAAAAAAAAAGAAAATTACATAACCCTTCGCTTAAACAAGTAAAATCATTTTAGAAAAAGTCAATTCCTAATTAAATAAAAAAATAATTTTTTCTAGTTTCTTTGTATTTTATAATTATAATTAATATAAATACTGTACATGTATGTATATGCATATGCATATGTCCGAATAGCAATACTAAGGGGCAAAATATAAAGCGAATGTCCTTGCAATTTTCCATTTTCTTTTCTGTGTATGCTGTTTTGTTGTAATTTTTGTTTGTTACTATTTATACGCTTTTTTTCGTCGCTTATAGTTTCTTTTCGCTTTCTTTTCGTTTTGTCTGTTTGTGAAGCAAGGTAAGATACCGTTAATCCAGTTTGTTTATTTTATTCTTTTCATTTATTTTTAATCCAACCATTTAAGGTTGTGCAATGCAGGTTTTTGCGACAACCAGATGCAGGCAAAAAAATTCATATACATCTTTGAGAAGGAGGCGTACATTTCTAGGTATGGGAAAGGTTTCGCGGGGCTAAATCACGTTAGGCTTCGAACACGGAGATACTCAGTTCGAATCCGACTTACTTAGATACTTACCCTAATTTGTATTAACTCTGTATTAACATCAATTGTCATCTACTATAGGTTAAAAAAAATGTATTTGAACTTGATTGGACGAATAAAAAAGTATTTTATTAACGATTGAAAATTTGTACAAGATGTATATCAGGAGAGTGTGAGCTGATAGAAGAAATTTGTACAAGATGTATATCAGGAGAGTGTGATCTGATAGAAGGAATTTGTACAAGATGTATATCAGGAGAGTGTGAGCTGATAGAAGGAATTTGTACAAGATGTATATCAGGAGAGTGTGAGCTAATAGAAGGAATTTGTACAAGATGTATATCAGGAGAGTGTGAGCTGATAGAAGGAATTTGTACAAGATGTATATCAGGAGAGTGTGAGGTGATAGAAGGAATTTGTACAAGATGTATATCAGGAGAGTGTGAGCTAATAGAAGGAATTTGTACAAGATGTATATCAGGAGAGTGTGAGCTGATAGAAGGAATTTGTACAAGATGTATATCAGGAGAGTGTGAGCTGATAGAAGGAATTTGTACAAGATGTATATCAGGAGAGTGTGAGCTGATAGAAGGAATTAAAAAAAAGCGTAGTAATTACTAGAAAGAAAATTGAAAAAATGTGTATTCATTTATTTACTTATTGAATTCAAGTGGAGCACGCGTAATTAATGATAGTTTTATATTAAAATAGGTAATAGTTTACTTTTCTGGATTAAGAAAGGTTGTATTGAAAACAATGTATTCATTGTATTTTCCAATCAGCTCGCTACGTCATCCTAGATTATGTACGCTATTTTGTTTATTTATTTTGCGACTACAGATTTTTCCCAGGGAAAAACGTTCCCAACTAGTATTATTTATCCAACTATATATTTTTTTTTCAACATATAGCCTATTAATCTAATGTTTAGAAATGCGAAATAGTACGAATTCGTATTAGAATCGTAAGACTTGGTGAAATAAGAAACTTGAAAGTTTTTTTTAGAGTAGAATGTTGAGCTAAAACTAAAACCCCATCGATAAAGATGCTTAAATTGAAATTTCAATGTCATTTTAGTGGCAAATAACAAGCCTACTAAGCCTAATCTGTGATTAAAATAAGAAATATTTGTTTGAAAATTTTGATGTATTTCTAGAGGTTAAGCAGTGAAAATGAAGAAATGAAACTGTAAGCACAGTATTTCTTTGATTTTATTCTCAAGAATTTTGAGTTTGTGCACGCGAAAGCTACACTACCCAAACCTAACCCTTCGAGAGCAGAAAGCTAAGGAACATCGTAGGCGCGTCAAGAGCAGCAATATCCATAGAACTATTGATTGATACTAACAAACAAACACTACCTTCAAGTGTGTCCGAAGCCATGTGTCTCCAGCCATCCATGTCCTTGAAACCTCCTACCAAGTTGGACTATCATTATGGCACAGGCGCTATAGTTGGTGCAGTAAAATGATCACAAAAAGCAAAGTTTAGTGCGACAGTATGCACGTTAATCGTACAGTTTGTGGATGTAGAAAGCTAAAGAATTACCGTTAACTATGCCTAAAACAATATAGTCAGGTCAGGTTAGGTTAGAAATAAATAACTCAATGCTCAGTCAACTGTTTGTAAATTGTAAGAAATTAAAGAAACTAAAGGAAGAACTCCGTGATTTATCAACTATAAAACGTGAAAGGACACTGAGAATATTCATAAATATTGCGTAAATATCGAACAGTTATAAGCAAATTAACATATTTCTGTAATATTAAAATATGGTTCAAATTTAATTTTAAATCAAGTAAAATTAAAATAAAAAAGGTTTTAAGGAGGTGTAAAATATTTTAAGTATCAAATTAGTTGTTTTGAATGAATGGTAGTATATAGTATATATATACTTTGCAATACTCTTTGCTTGTATATACTTATCACTTTCACTATATATACTTAAACAAGAATCTTACTTGGTATTTAACTTTCAAAGATTGATAGCATCTCCATTATCGAGCATCACTGACCGAAGGTTGTAGTAGACTGCCAGCTGTGTGGAATTTCCGTTGTAACAAGGTGTGGTGAATTGTTATTGTTCTATTTTTCGGATTCACTGCACTGTGGGAGTCTTTTAAATTTGTCTTGGGGTTAATTTTGTCTATTAGGTTGAATAAATTTTTTTTTATTTGTTTATTTATGATATTATTTTTATGCTTATAAATTTGTAGTTGTTCCCAGATTGTCATTTTGAGGCTTTTTTGTGCTTTTTTTTATTAGGTGAATGTTTTCTAATGTGTGGAATGTATGTTTGTTTTTGATGACGTGTGGCTAAATTTGAGTTGTAAATGTGAGGTTTGGTGTAAGGTGTTCTTGATATATATCTTTTAATATTTCTTTTGGCATATGTATATTTGGTTACAGTCTGGGCATTCGATTCTATATATTCCGTTATTAAGTGTGGGACATATTTTTCCGGTTGGTTTATTTTATTGATTGTTTCCTGTGTTTTTGTATGTACACACCTGGCAGTCTACTACAACACCCCGTTAAGTTGATACCCCGTTGAAAGTTAACTCGTATAAATACCAAGTAAGATTCTTGGTATTTGATAAGTGAATACAAGAAAACATTGTCGCAAAGTTATATATATATATATATATATATATATATATATATATATATATATATATTATAACTTAACTTTTGTTATAATTAAATTTATTTTTAAATGTTATTTATTTACCTTACTTATTAATGCACACCTTCAGGTTTATAAAAGAATTAACAATCTTATCGATTTTTAAACATCACTTGCATTTATTTTCTTCAATTAACTCTACACATTATTCCAAATTTATATTAATATTGTGCAGTGACAGGCTTGATATCTTAACTAAATTAGAATGATAAAAGGTGGACTTCTGAGGCTTTAGATTTCTAATAGAATAATATAATAAAAAAAAGTATTAAAATTTTACTCTTGCTCTCGGGGTTGCTATTACGGCAACTTTGCTTTTAAATTAGAAATGGTGACTAGAATAATTTTTTATAAATTTTGATGAACTTAAAATTTGTTTTAAACTAAAAGATAGATGTCTGTTGGCTACACTTATATTCAAATATACTTATTGTTCTGAAGAGTCCATGGAATCCTGGCTTTGTTTACTTCTGCTTACACTTGACACAAAAAAAATTTACTTTATATTTCAAAAAAACTTTTACGTCGCACTTTTAAAATTTACTTATAAAAAAACTCTTTACTTAATTTAATCAATTTCTCCCTTTACAACACTTCCATCCTGGTCCCCACCAACCTGTCTTCCTCTCCCGGAGACTCTTTAGTTTTTATGAAATCCCTAATCTCTCCCACTACCACCAATACGTTCTTTGTAAGTTTCCCACAGTTCTACAATTAGCTAAACCTAACGGTATACGGTTAATTCCCCAGGCTATATCGGCCGCTGGATTTCCCGTCTTAACCACTATGGACCCTTCTCTTATTGTCTATGGTTGCCGGACTCAACTTATAGCTTTCCTGGAAAGGATAATGATATGGTATCTGCTTTGACCGCACTAGAAAACTATTTGTGTCTTTTCTTCCTTAATTCTACAGATGATTATTTTAGCAACTAGCTTAATTCAATCTAAAGCCTCATAGTTTATGTTATAATATATATATATATATATATATATATATATATATATATATATATATATATATATAGAGAGAGAGAGAGAGAGAGAGAGAGAGAGAGAGAAAGATGAAGCATTTATAAAGTGTTTGTAATGCTTCTGAATATTTGTATGAACTATATTATGAAGTCCGGATTGAGTCTATGATTATAAAAAACTATTTCTAGCTTTGTTAAAAAAATTACAAAACAAAAAGTGTTCTTGCTGGCCTAAAAATTTGATTTAGCATGATTCAAAACGTTGAAACCGTATTCTAGAGTCGGTGGTTGGCGGCCGAATGGCGGTAGAAGTAACCAGGCCACCTCGATCTCGGGACTTCTGATTAGTGTCTCTTCTATAAATACACTCGCATTACCTGTGCCTACGGATATTAATAGTTATCATTAAAATACTTAATAACCATCTGGCAGAAACACGGCTCGCACAAATTGTACAGGAGAAAAATAGGTACAATTAGGTGCGTAAGATTGGCAACGGTTAGTTGGCAGGATCCTGCTCCATGATTGATCGCGGCTCACCTTTCGCGCGGCCAAGGTTAGCGTAAACACTTTCCTCGGTTACTAAGTGCACTTTAGCAGTGATTTATTCGGTAGTGGTTCCCAACCTGATTTTATAACGTACTTTTCTATATCAATCAACGGGTGAAATGCGGTTTTAATGTCTGTTGAAAGTGTTTAGCCTTCAGGTTTTGAAATAGATTTTAATGCTGTAGCGTTTATTTGGAGATAATTTATTAAAGAAAATAAATTAGTGCACAATTTCCATGCGTTCTAAATACAGTTGTTAGGTTTTGTATCAAAAACATTTGAAACTATGCGAATTTCTATTTGTAGGACACAAAAGTAAAATATCAGTCGGGACTTTACTCTATAAAGTATCTCTTGTGTCAAACGTTACAGGAAGCACAATGTCGATTTTAAACCATTGTGTGTAATTTAAACGCATTGTGTGGATTTAAACGTTGGATTTCCTAAAATTAGAGGATGGTATAAATTGAGTATGGCTTAATTCGTCTTATTATGGTCTGAGGACCCATTGTAGCAATAACAAAATCTGCTAATCAATTAAATAATTGTTTCACCGATTCAGAATATTGTGTATGTAAGGTGAGGCAGGGATTCACCCCTTTGTGGTGTGTGTGTGTGTGTGTGTGTGTGTGTGTGTGTGTGAACTTTTTAAATAATAAAGACATTAAAAGCGTTACGGTGTAGGGTTTTCAATCAAGGTAATATACCCCTTTATTCTTTTATACGTCTCAAACACTAATGTAAGAATATCAGTTTGTGGTCGTCCATTTTATATCCTTAGTCGTCAAGAACGTGTATTTCTGTATGGTTTATAAAGAAACTATTTTATTTAATCATAATTTTCAATCATTTTCCCATTCTTTCAGATTAAAAGTTATGTATTTAAAAATTAATTGAGGTTAACTTGAGAAAAGCCATAACGCCTTTAAAAGCCTTTAAAATACCTGTGCATGGTGACGCGTCAGTTGCGCCCAGCGACACTTGCGCCCAGCGGCACTTGCACCCAGCGACACTTGCGCCTAGCGACACTTGCACCCAGCGACACTTGCATCCAGCGACACTTGCGCCTAGCGACACTTGCACCCAGCGACACTTGCACCCAGCTACACTTGCATCCAGCGACACTTGCACCCAGCGACACTTGCGCCTAGCGACACTTGCACCCAGCGACACTTGCATCCAGCGACACTTGCGCCTAGCGACACTTGCACCCAGCGACACTTGCACCCAGCTACACTTGCATCCAGCGACACTTGCACCCAGCGACACTTGCGCCTAGCGACACTTGCACCCAGCGACACTTGCATCCAGCGACACTTGCGCCCAGCGGCACTTGCACCCAGCGGCACTTGCACCCAGCTACACTTGCACCCAGCTACACTTGCATCCAGCGACACTTGCGCCCAGCGGCACTTGCGCCCAGCGACACTTGCACCCAGCGACACTTGCGCCTAGCGGCACTTGCACCCAGCTACACTTGCACCCAGCGGCACTTGCACCCAGCGGCACTTGCACCCAGCTACACTTGCACCCAGCTACACTTGCATCCAGCGACACTTGCGCCCAGCGACACTTGCACCCAGCGACACTTGCATCCAGCGACACTTGCGCCCAGCGGCACTTGCACCCAGCGGCACTTGCACCCAGCTACACTTGCACCCAGCTACACTTGCATCCAGCGACACTTGCGCCCAGCGGCACTTGCACCCAGCGGCACTTGCACCCAGCTACACTTGCACCCAGCTACACTTGCATCCAGCGACACTTGCGCCCAGCGGCACTTGCACCCAGCTACACTTGCACCCAGCGACACTTGCATCCAGCGACACTTGCGCCCAGCGGCACTTGCACCCAGCGGCACTTGCACCCAGCTACACTTGCACCCAGCTACACTTGCATCCAGCGACACTTGCGCCCAGCGGCACTTGCGCCCAGCGGCACTTGCATCCAGCGACACTTGCGCCCAGCGGCACTTGCGCCCAGCGACACTTGCGCCCAGCGGCACTTGCGCCCAGCGACACTTGCGCCCAGCGACACTTGCACCCAGCGACACTTGCGCCCAGCGGCACTTGCATCCAGCGACACTTGCGTCCAGCGACACTTGCACCCAGCGACACTTGCGCCTAGCGACACTTGCACCCAGCGACACTTGCGCCCAGCGGCACTTGCATCCAGCGACACTTGCATCCAGCGACACTTGCATCCAGCGACACTTGCGCCCAGCGACACTTGCACCCAGCGACACTTGCATCCAGCGACACTTGCGCCCAGCGGCACTTGCACCCAGCGGCACTTGCACCCAGCTACACTTGCACCCAGCTACACTTGCATCCAGCGACACTTGCGCCCAGCGGCACTTGCGCCCAGCGGCACTTGCGCCCAGCGGCACTTGCGCCCAGCGACACTTGCGCCCAGCGGCACTTGCACCCAGCGGCACTTGCATCCAGCGGCACTTGCGCCCAGCGGCACTTGCATCCAGCTACACTTGCATCCAGCGGCACTTGCGCCCAGCGGCACTTGCATCCAGCGACACTTGCGTCCAGCGACACTTGCACCCAGCGACACTTGCGCCTAGCGACACTTGCACCCAGCGACACTTGCACCCAGCGGCACTTGCACCCAGCTACACTTGCACCCAGCTACACTTGCACCCAGCTACACTTGCACCCAGCTACACTTGCATCCAGCGACACTTGCGCCCAGCGGCACTTGCACCCAGCGGCACTTGCACCCAGCTACACTTGCACCCAGCTACACTTGCATCCAGCGACACTTGCGCCCAGCGGCACTTGCACCCAGCGGCACTTGCGCCCAGCGGCACTTGCGCCCAGCGGCACTTGCACCCAGCGGCACTTGCACCCAGCGGCACTTGCACCCAGCGACACTTGCGCCCAGCGGCACTTGCACCCAGCGGCACTTGCACCCAGCTACACTTGCACCCAGCTACACTTGCACCCAGCTACACTTGCACCCAGCTACACTTGCATCCAGCGACACTTGCGCCCAGCGACACTTGCGCCCAGCGGCACTTGCGCCCAGCGACACTTGCGCCCAGCGACACTTGCACCCAGCGACACTTGCGCCCAGCGGCACTTGCATCCAGCGACACTTGCATCCAGCGACACTTGCATCCAGCGACACTTGCGCCCAGCGACACTTGCACCCAGCGACACTTGCATCCAGCGACACTTGCGCCCAGCGGCACTTGCACCCAGCGGCACTTGCACCCAGCTACACTTGCACCCAGCTACACTTGCATCCAGCGACACTTGCGCCCAGCGGCACTTGCACCCAGCGGCACTTGCACCCGGCTACACTTGCACCCAGCTACACTTGCATCCAGCGACACTTGCGCCCAGCGGCACTTGCACCCAGCTACACTTGCACCCAGCGACACTTGCATCCAGCGACACTTGCGCCCAGCGGCACTTGCACCCAGCGGCACTTGCACCCAGCTACACTTGCACCCAGCTACACTTGCATCCAGCGACACTTGCGCCCAGCGGCACTTGCGCCCAGCGGCACTTGCATCCAGCGACACTTGCGCCCAGCGGCACTTGCGCCCAGCGACACTTGCGCCCAGCGGCACTTGCGCCCAGCGACACTTGCGCCCAGCGACACTTGCACCCAGCGACACTTGCGCCCAGCGACACTTGCATCCAGCGACACTTGCGTCCAGCGACACTTGCACCCAGCGACACTTGCGCCTAGCGACAATTGCACCCAGTGACACTTGCGCCCAGCGGCACTTGCGCCCAGCGACACTTGCGCCCAGCGGCACTTGCGCCCAGCTACACTTGCACCCAGCGACACTTGCGCCTAGCGGCACTTGCAACCAGCGACACTTGCGCCTAGCGACACTTGCACCCAGCGATACTTGCGCCCAGCGGCACTTGCGCCCAGCGGCACTTGCGCCCAGCTACACTTGCACCCAGCGACACTTGCGCCCAGCGGCACTTGCGCCCAGCGACACTTGCGCCCAGCGGCACTTGCGCCCAGCTACACTTGCGCCCAGCGACACTGGCACACAGCGACACTTGCACCCAGCGACACTTGCACCCAGCGACACTTGCGCCCAGCGGCACTTGCGCCCAGCTACACTTGCGCCCAGCGACACTTGCGCCACCTTAATGCTGTTGAAGGATGGAACAACAGGTTGAACAACACCCTTCGGAGACCAAATCCTAGAATTAAAGAATTGATTAGTTGTTTCAAAACTGAAGCGGAAAATGCAGCCTGCGCATACATGGAGATACAATTACACCTCGGAAGGAAGAGGAGAAAATGCACGTATATGAAACTGGCCGAAAGAATTAACAAAACGATCAAAAGGTACGAAGAAACTGGTGACATAAGGACGTGCCTCTTCACCCTGACTTTCTTAAAAAAATTAGACGAGGATCAAATTGAAGACTTGAATTATGACAATATTTGTAAATAGTAAATAGTTCATTAAAAAAAACAAAAATTTACAACATTAAATTACAAAAAAAAACAAAATTAACATGATATAGGCCTACTATGATTTAAAAAAGTAAACATTATAAAAATGACTAGACGTATTTTAAACTAGTTTTCTATCACTTGGCCAGTCCAAAGCCTTAGCGTGTGATGGGAATCATAGAGGCTGTAATCTTACTTAATACAGGAAATAATATGTCTCAAACGCAGGTATATTTGGGAAAACTTGGACGCAACTGTCGCACATTTCACCACGGGCTCAAGTGTAACTGGGTGCATTTGTCGTATATTCCTTGTACATACGTTTGTGGTAAAAACAAACTGCAGCTTGTAACTCAGTCATTTGCTTTCAAGCCTAAATTGTTCAGAAGTATCTCATCAAATTAGGTTGAATTAAGTAATTATTGGATTTGTTATTAATAGACCTAAATCTGTTTTTAATATGTGTTGTCCATAAATATCTCACGAAAAGTTTGTAATAGCAAATGTACGGAACGAAAATTGATTATCACAAAATTAATTATTTTTTTTGTATATAAATGTACCAAAGAATACTACTTATTCACATCTCTTATTTTCACCTTTAATAGGCTACTTAGGTGTTTCTGCCAAGTCTGTAGCTTGAAATCACTGCGCACTTCTTGTAATGCAAGTGAATAGGTTTCGTATAATACTGTATGCATTCAGTCGTACACTCAGAGGGAAAAGCTATTACTGTTTAATAGGCTACTTAGGTGTTTCTGCCAAGTCTGTAGCTTGAAGTTACTGCGCACTTCTTGTAATGCAAGTGAATAGGTTTCGTATAATACTGTATGCATTCAGTCGTACACTCAGAGGGAAAAGCTATTACTGTTTAATAGGCTACTTAGGTGTTTCTGCCAAGTCTGTAGCTTGAAGTTACTGCGCACTTCTTGTAATGCAAGTGAATAGGTTTCGTATAATACTGTATGCATTCAGTCGTACACTCAGAGGGAAAAGCTATTACTGTTTAATAGGCTACTTAGGTGTTTCTGCCAAGTCTGTAGCTTGAAGTTACTGCGCACTTCTTGTAATGCAAGTGAATAGGTTTCGTATAATACTGTATGCATTCAGTCGTACACTCAGAGGGAAAAGCTATTACTGTTTAATTCCTCCAATACCGAACGTTTATAAAATTATTATTGCAGGCCCTGGCTTGTCTCCTGGATTCTATCAAAAAGTGAAAGCAACGCAATTATAGAGAGGGAGAGACTCCCTTATCGATTTAAAATCTTTCCATTTACATCAAGTAAAAAGGGCTGCACTAAGAAGGGGTAGAAATTAAGTTAATGCTCGTAACAGGGCTGGCGAAGTATGGCCATAGTTTGGAGATGTAGGTCTGAATTTGCGATGTTTCAGACAGTTGGGAAATATTATCAAGCAATTGCGAGGTAATTAGGCAGGGTCTGTCCTTGAAGGTTCCTCTCTACTAGTGTGTGAAACGAGGGCAAATTATTTTACAAGGTTTGTTTCTTTTATATAATTCGTATTTTTGCCAAACCAATACAGTAGAATTTTATTGTCTTATTATAGTTCTAGACTATTAACAATGAACTTTCTATATTTGCTCTCAGGGGGGCATGAAGATTTGTTTTAGGCACGCACAGTTTAGGGGATTCGTGACTACCAAGGTAGGGGGTGCTAGAGGCCTCCCTGCGATATTTGCTCTCAGGGGGGCATCAAGATTTGTTTTAGGCACGCACAGTTTAGGGGATTCGTGACTACCAAGGTAGGGGGTGCTACAGGCCTCCCTGCGACATTTGCTCTCAGGGGGGCTTCAAGATTTGTTTTAGGCACGCACAGTTTAGGGGATTCGTGACTACCAAGGTAGGGGGTGCTAGAGGCCTCCCTGCGATATTTGCTCTCAGGGGCGGCATCAAGATTTGTTTTAGGAACGCACAGTTTAGGGGATTCGTGACTACCAAGGTAGGGGGTGCTAGAGGCCTCCCTGCGATATTTGCTCTCAGGGGCGGCATCAAGATTTGTTTTAGGCACGCACAGTTTAGGGGATTCGTGACTACCAAGGTAGGGGGTGCTAGAGGCCTCCCTGCGATATTTGCTCTCAGGGGGGCCAAGATTTGTTTTAGGCACGCACAGTTTGAGGATTCGTGACTACCAAGGTAGGGGGTGCTAGAGGCCTCTCTGAAATTGTTTAGAATTTAAATGGCGTGTTTGCGGTTTTTTTTAATTCTTAGGGTAAATAGATATAAGCTATAAATAGAAATAAGCTAAGAAAGATAGCGATTATTTACTACTTTATTGTTGCTTGGTGCATTTTAAATTTCGCTATAATATTATAAGCAATTCTTTTGATCTTAGACATTCAACATTTATCTTTGTAAGTTCTTGATAAATAAGAAGAATTTTAAGAAATAAATATAAACAAGTTGGATGGACCGAGGCCGCTAATACTAAGTTGAGGGAGCCGCTACTGTTTGCTCCCTTGAGAAGTTTTAAGTTAGTTTTTACCTCAGATATGATATAAAATGAGGTAAGAGAAAACAAATAAAAATACAAACTTAAACTCAATTTCAATGTAACCCTGGAGTTAACAGAAATATTTTTTTAGATTTTCCACTACCCTTAAGTTCTCTCGTTTAGGCACGTCTTGCACTGGATCAGTTTGGTCAAAGATGGATCCTTCTGACTCATGGGTCAGCTTCGTCCAGTCCATACAGATGGATCCTTCTGACTCATGGGTCAGCTTCGTCCAGTCCATACAGATGGATCCTTCTGACTCATGGGTCAGCTTCGTCCAGTCCATACAGATGGATCCTTCTGACTCATGGGTCAGCTTCGTCCAGTCCATACAGATGGATCCTTCTGACTCATGGGTCAGCTTCGTCCAGTCCATACAGATGGATCCTTCTGACTCATGGGTCAGCTTCGTCCAGTCCATACAGATGGATCCTTCTGACTCATGGGTCAGCTTCGTCCAGTCCATACAGATGGATCCTTCTGACTCATGGGTCAGCTTCGTCCAGTCCATACAGATGGATCCTTCTGACTCATGGGTCAGATTCGTCCAGTCCATACAGATGGATCCTTCTGACTCATGGGTCAGATTCGTCCAGTCCATACAGATGGATCCTTCTGACTCATGGGTCAGCTTCGTCCAGTCCATACAGATGGATCCTTCTGACTCATGGGTCAGCTTCGTCCAGTCCATACAGATGGATCCTTCTGACTCATGGGTCAGCTTCGTCCAGTCCATACAGATGGATCCTTCTGACTCATGGGTCAGCTTCGTCCAGTCCATACAGATGGATCCTTCTGACTCATGGGTCAGCTTCGTCCAGTCCATACAGATGGATCCTTCTGACTCATGGGTCAGATTCGTCCAGTCCATACAGATGGATGCTCCCCATTCCGAAACTTCTAATAAGAAAGCGACAGCCTTCCGAGAACTGATAGCTCTCACATGCATTGTTGACGCGTAGACATCCATTAAAATAATGTACCTAAAAAGCTGATTACTATCGTCTATAAGTTGTGCCCGTTACAGTTTTAGTAACTGCAAGTAACAGATTATCATCGTTACCGCTACGTCTTCTAGGACACTGCAAACAAAACAATCCAAAAGTATCGGCGTAGATAAAAGTTACTTAGTACCATCACTACGCACACGCACACTAACACACACACTGCGGTGGCGGCCTCCATGTAATAATTTATCAGTCACATTTGATAGGTTTTATATCGAGATTTTTTCTTTAATTTTTTCGGTAGGCTACGTAGTTCCCCAATTTTGGACATTGGTATTTTTATACCCCCCCCCCCCCGAATTTGACGTCTTTCCACCAGAAAGACCGTACCTGATACTTGTTCTGGTTCGTTTTTTGCACTCTCTCTACCTGTCGAACGTTAAACGTTATCGTTCGACCGGAATTGAATTTTTGCAGCTGTTTTATTTGCGTATTTTAAAACCTTTTTACAGTATGCAGATTCTTTCCATTCTAAAGTCGAACCTAAATTACCAATATTCTTTCTTATTTGTCACATTTGCCCACATTTATTTTGGACTTTTGGACGGATAAATAGCTGGTAGGAATATTGATTTTGGCGGAATATAAAGGTGATGATTAATTAAGGGACAGGCACGTTACGTTTTGTATCTTGTAGTAAAATGTCAAAGGATAGGCCTACACGCGAAGAGATGTGAGACATGTAAGGCCGCTGGTCACACAATGCTTTCGTCCATATATCTGAGTGCGGAATTATTTATGCGATCAAATTGTAACATTCTCTACCCAAACTTACAAGAGGAGTCCTTACAACAGTTAATAGTGATAAAAACGAGAAACGTTTCGACAGAAACTTGATAAAATCATCGATCTAATGGTTTATTTAACTAAATTAAACGATGTTTAATGGATCCAAAGTCGGTTTTGACTAATCTCCGGCAGAAATCAACCGTTTAAATTGCTTCGGTAATTTCTTTCGGTTCGGTTGGCAGCAGGGCTTAATTAGGGCGGATTCGCAGCACTTTATCACTTTTATTGCGGTAATTAAATGTAATGAAGTTTGTAGGTAAAGCATGTTAATCCCACGTGTCACATAGGACGGCTTTGAAACAGTCACTGGGGCGACAGAAATAC
Organism: Prosapia bicincta; assembly: GCA_036971475.1. Classification (NCBI taxonomy): domain Eukaryota; kingdom Metazoa; phylum Arthropoda; class Insecta; order Hemiptera; family Cercopidae; genus Prosapia; species Prosapia bicincta. The sequence continues at coordinate 157,649,932 of JBAIZL010000001.1, forward strand.
GGTTTCTCATTAATCTAAGCTATCGTAACTGAAGGTAAGGTCCTGGTTGGAGCAATACAATCACTGACTTGTTCCACCTTGTTCTTTGCATCTTCTTTGCAGAAATGTGTCATTAATCTAAGCTATCGTAACTAAAGGTAAGGTCCTGGTTGGAGCAATACAATCACTGACTTGTTTCACCTTGTTATTTGCATCTTCTTTGCAGAAATGTGTCATTAATCTAAGCTATCGTAACTAAAGGTAAAGTCCTGGTTGGAGCAATACAATCACTGACTTGTTCCACCTTGTTCTTTGCATCTTCTTTGCAGAAATGTGTCATTAATCTAAGCTGTCGTAACTGAAGGTAAGGTCCTGGTTGGAGCAATACAACCACTGACTTGTTTCACCTTGTTCTTTGCATCTTCTTTGCAGAAATGTGTCATTAATCTAAGCTGTCGTAACTGAAGGTAAGGTCCTGGTTGGAGCAATACAACCACTGACTTGTTTCACCTTGTTCTTTGCATCTTCTTTGCAGAAATGTGTCATTAATCTAAGCTGTCGTAACTGAAGGTAAGGTCCTGGTTGGAGCAATACAACCACTGACTTGTTTCACCTTGTTCTTTGCATCTTCTTTGCAGAAATGTGTCATTAATCTAAGCTGTCGTAACTGAAGGCAAGGTCCTGGTTGGAGCAATACAACCACTGACTTGTTTCACCTTGTTCTTTGCATCTTCTTTGCAGAAATGTGTCATTAATCTAAGCTGTCGTAACTGAAGGTAAGGTCCTGGTTGGAGCAATACAACCACTGACTTGTTTCACCTTGTTCTTTGCATCTTCTTTGCAGAAATGTGTCATTAATCTAAGCTGTCGTAACTGAAGGTAAGGTCCTGGTTGGAGCAATACAATCACTGACTTGTTCCACCTTGTTCTTTGCATCTTCTTTGCAGAAATGTGTCATTAATCTAAGCTATCGTAACTGAAGGTAAGGTCCTAGTTGGAGCAATACAATCACTGACTTGTTCCACCTTGTTCTTTGCATCTTCTTTGCAGAAATGTGTCATTAATCTAAGCTATTATAACTGAAGGTAAGGTCCTGGTTGGAGCAATACAATCACTGACTTGTTCCACCTTGTTCTTTGCATCTTCTTTGCAGAAATGTGTCATTAATCTAAGCTATCGTAACTGAAGGTAAGGTCCTGGTTGGAGCAATACAATCACTGACTTGTTCCACCTTGTTCTTTGCATCTTCTTTGCAGAAATGTGTCATTAATCTAAGCTATCGTAACTGAAGGTAAGGTCCTGGTTGGAGCAATACAATCACTGACTTGTTCCACCTTGTTCTTTGCATCTTCTTTGCAGAAATGTGTCATTAATCTAAGCTATCGTAACTGAAGGTAAGGTCCTGGTTGGAGCAATACAATCACTGACTTGTTCCACCTTGTTCTTTGCATCTTCTTTGCAGAAATGTGTCATTAATCTAAGCTATTATAACTGAAGGTAAGGTCCTGGTTGGAGCAATACAATCACTGACTTGTTCCACCTTGTTCTTTGCATCTTCTTTGCAGAAATGTGTCATTAATCTAAGCTATCGTAACTGAAGGTAAGGTCCTGGTTGGAGCAATACAATCACTGACTTGTTCCACCTTGTTCTTTGCATCTTCTTTGCAGAAATGTGTCATTAATCTAAGCTATTATAACTGAAGGTAAGGTCCTGGTTGGAGCAATACAATCACTGACTTGTTCCACCTTGTTCTTTGCATCTTCTTTGCAGAAATGTGTCATTAATCTAAGCTATCGTAACTGAAGGTAAGGTCCTGGTTGGAGCAATACAATCACTGACTTGTTCCACCTTGTTCTTTGCATCTTCTTTGCAGAAATGTGTCATTAATCTAAGCTATCGTAACTGAAGGTAAGGTCCTGGTTGGAGCAATACAATCACTGACTTGTTCCACCTTGTTCTTTGCATCTTCTTTGCAGAAATGTGTCATTAATCTAAGCTACCGTAACTGAAGGTAAGGTCCTGGTTGGAGCAATACAATCACTGACTTGTTCCACCTTGTTCTTTGCATCTTCTTTGCAGAAATGTGTCATTAATCTAAGCTATCGTAACTGAAGGTAAGGTCCTAGTTGGAGCAATACAATCACTGACTTGTTCCACCTTGTTCTTTGCATCTTCTTTGCAGAAATGTGTCATTAATCTAAGCTATCGTAACTGAAGGTAAGGTCCTAGTTGGAGCAATACAATCACTGACTTGTTCCACCTTGTTCTTTACATCTTCTTTGCAGAAATGTGTCAATAATCTAAGCTACCGTAACTGAAGGTAAGGTCCTGGTTGGAGCAATACAATCACTGACTTGTTCTACCTTGTTCTTTGCATCTTCTTTGCAGAAATGTGTCATTAATCTAAGCTACCGTAACTGAAGGTAAGGTCCTGGTTGGAGCTTCATAAGATAGAAACTGTTCCGACTTATTGAAGTACCTTACATACATTGGTAAGAAATACACGTGAGCTTGATTGATGTATCTTACAAAAGGATAAAATCTTGCGAACTATAGATGTATCCTACAATGGTAAGGAATCATGCGGGTTTATTGAAGTACCTTACATACATTGGTAAGAAATACACGTGAGCTTGATTGATGTATCTTACAAAAGGATAAAATCTTGCGAACTATAGATGTATCCTACAAAGTTAAGGAATCATGCGGGTTTATTGAAGTACCTTACATACATTGGTAAGAAATACACGTGAGCTTGATTGATGTATCTTACAAAAGGATAAAATCTTGCGAACTATAGATGTATCCTACAATGTTAAGGAATCATTCTAGTTTATTGATCTATCCTATAAAATCATGCAATCGTGCGAGGTAATTTATTTTTCCTTTAAAATAAAGAAATCGCGCGAGCTCATTGATCTTTCTAACAAAAGTAGGAAAACAAGTGAACCATCTAGAAAATTATATATTCTCCTAATCTAAACAATAGGAATAGATTCAACCTTTATTTATTATTCACAATTTTTTAAAACAGGAAGCTATTACGTTTGTTCCAGAGGAATGTAGGTGAACTACGGTTATGAGTTAACTATTTATTCCCATAATTTCATTTCAGTTTTAGCCTATTTCATTTACATTAATTAGGATAAAATTTTAAATTTTAATGAAAATGATTGTTAAACCTTTTAGAGTAGAGTATACTTTACTTTAGTTTACTGTGTGGCGTTTATTTTAAAGATTACACCTGCTTATTTCATAAGTAGTTTATTTTAATATATTTTAGAGATAAATCGTTATTGATAGGTATTAAAGGAAAGTCTTGAAGCTCATAGATTGTAAACGCCCAGATTTTAGATTCGCAAAGCCATTAAGTGATGTCTAAGGTAAAGTTTAACTGCATTACACATTGAGTTATTCTCGACTCAGAGAAAAGATCTGCTGGTTATTTTGGTGGTAAAAATATTACATGGCCTATTTTAACACCTGAATTTCTCAGCGAGCACATAAAAGTTGGCCGCTGCAACAAATTTAAAACTCCGAAATGAACAAACTCTGAATTTATTTGTAGGCAATAATCTTTATTATATTCGTAGCTTAAATTTGAAACCGTAAATTTTAATCCAACACCTCCGTCACGACCCATTTACATGCAACACACGCAACTAACCTTAAAAATATCCCAGACAAAATATGATGTTGTGTTGGCGCGAACTGTCAAGTTGGAAAAAAATTGTATCGTTGACAATATTACAATAGATTTCTGGCGCAGGCTGTTAAGGTAGAATGCCAAAACGTAATAGGCCTGCTTGAAATGGAACAGGTTTGGGATCACAATATTTGTAGTACTTTACATTGAATGCAGTGAAATCTAAATCTATATCAATGATAATACTGTATTATAATATATGAACATGTGTGATATTTCTGTAGTATTTAGGTGGCACGAAGTATTCCTACGGCGAAATATGCGCACAGGAGGAACCAAGGAGGAACTAGGGTAAGTGGTAAATTTGGTAAGCGTACAAACCAAACTCAGATTGTCACCCTAGGAACAAGGTTTTGGATTGGGAGAGTTAAAGAAAGATTTTCAACTTTGCCATTGGTAACTTTGCCTTTAACTGGCGGGATGGCACTTACTTTGCCTTTAACTGGCGTGGTGACACTATGCCTTTAACTGGCGGGGTGACACTTACTATGCCTTTAACTGGCGTGGTGACACTATGCCTTTAACTGGCGTGGTGACACTATGCCTTTAACTGGCGGGGTGACACTTACTTTGCCTTTAACTGGCGTGGTGACACTATGCCTTTAACTGGCGTGGTGACACTATGCCTTTAACTGGCGTGGTGACACTATGCCTTTAACTGGCGTGGTGACACTATGCCTTCAACTGGCGTGGTGACACTTTGCCTTTAACTGGCGTGGTGACACTATGACTTTAACTGGTGTGGTGACACTTTGCCTTTAACTGGTGTGGTGACACTTTGCCTTTAACTGGCGGGTTGACACTTTGCCTTTAACTGGCGTGGTGACACTATGCCTTTAACTGGCGTGGTGACATTTTGCCTTTAACTGGCGTGGTGACACTATGCCTTTAACTGGTGTGGTGACACTTTGCCTTTAACTGGCGTGGTGACACTATGCCTTTAACTGGTGTGGTGACACTATGTCTTTAACTGGTGTGGTGACACTTTGCCTTTAACTGGCGTGGTGACACTATGCCTTTAACTGGCGTGGTGACACTATGCCTTTATCTGGCGTGGTGACACTTTGCCTTTAACTGGCGGGGTGACCCTTTGCCTTTAACTGGTGTGGTGACACTATGACTTTAACTGGTGTGGTGACACTGCCTTTAACTGGCGTGGTGACACTATGTCTTTAACTGGCGCGGTGACACTATGCCTTTATCTGGCGTGGTGACACTTTGCCTTTAACTGGCGGGTTGACACTTTGCCTTTAACTGGCGTGGTGACACTATGCCTTTAACTGGCTTGGTGACATTTTGCCTTTAACTGGCGTGGTGACACTATGCCTTTAACTGGTGTGGTGACACTTTGCCTTTAACTGGCGTGGTGACACTATGCCTTTAACTGGTGTGGTGACACTATGTCTTTAACTGGTGTGGTGACACTTTGCCTTTAACTGGCGTGGTGACACTATGCCTTTAACTGGTGTGGTGACACTATGCCTTTAACTGGCGTGGTGACACTTTGCCTTTAACTGGTGTGGTGACACATTGTCTTTAACTTTGCCTTGTAGTTGGAGGAAAAAGTAAAATTCATATACATCATTGAAAAGTACCTTTCTAACTATGCGAAAGTTGGCTTAGTACCAAAGCGCTTAGGCTTCGATTCCGACCTAAACCCCCCCCCCAATTTTTTATTTATTGAATAAATATTTGAAAAACTATATTAATATCAAGTGTCATCCACTATGGGTTAAAAAATATATATTTGAACTTGATTGGATGAATAAAAACATATTTTATTAGTGATTGAAATTTTGTACAAAATATATAGCAGGAGAATGTAAGCTAATAGAAGGAATTTAAAAGTATGTTGAATATATATATATATACGTTTTCGCTATATGCATGCTCTTTAAGCAGTGACGTAAAAGTGCTATTTCACGTACATCCCTGCAAGAGCATCTCTCTTCTTCAAGTGGCCTAAAGTGTAGGATAAGGTTAGGAGACAGATGTGCAGCGATAGGAAAGGCAACTGTATCTGGAAAGTTTTTGGAGCAAGATTTATAAACAAATGCCCAACCCTACTGATAAGATTGTGGCAAAGAAGCGTTATGGTAAACAGAAAACACATATGAATTTCTTCATGAAGAAATAACGATTTTACAAGGAGCATGTATATATTTGGATATTAACTTTGAATTGTTTTTGTCATTTTTTCATTTTATAATAATTAGATATTATTGATACTGTAAAATATCCATCATCCCCTTTTCAAATATTTGAGTGCGTTTTCATTCTTTTACCATACGAATGGTAAACCATTCAATACCTGTTTACCATGCATTTCCCTCTTAATTTTTGACACAGTCCGTGTTATCCCAGTTTTCGGTTATCCGAAGTACGATCGGTCTATATTTCTACGGTTAATCGAGGCTTTACTGTATTGAGGCTTTGTTGTATTGTTCTCCATGATAACAATGTAATTTTCATTTTTCATTTGTTGCTCTTTTGTCTTTGATTTAAAAATGTAGCTTAAAGAACTGCAAAAACATCTTTAATTAAAAAGTCCATTTTAACTGATTTTATTTTTTAAACCATTTGAACACTAATACATTTCTAATTTTGTAAAAATATTAGATGATTATTGAGCGTTAAAAAATCTAAGACGCATATGGTTTTAGGTTATTTATTTTGCATGGATCTTTCAGCCATAATATTAAGAAGCAATGTTATAAAATGTAGAAAACACTTAAATGAACTGTTACACACACGCGCACGCGTACACAAAATCTCGATCAGTTTTAAAGTATTGTAGAATAAAATAATTGTACTTAAAAAACATCTAACTCCTTTTTTATTAGTATAAAGAGAAAATTCAGTTAGGATATAAAAATTCCAAACTTATTGTACAGAATATTTTATATTTATGATTGGTGGAATCTATAACCCAACATCCTCTAAAATTAAAAGGAACAAAAATTCACGAAATGGGCTTGTCAAGGTAAAATTAATTTTCCTACGTTGGTAGTTCTGGAGGAAGTGATTATCTTTCCGTAATGACTCGTAAGGTGACGTCATCAATTAACCCGACATCACATTAATGGCGCGTACTCTTGGATGTCAAGTTTAAAGTTTGTGACTGGCATCGCGACAAATGCGTTCACTCATTGTAATTTCCCTAAGCTTTGTACGTGCTCTATGAGAGGTTAGGTGTTTGATTTGAGTCACTTTAAAAACAGTCATTGGGAATTTCACATTTGTCTTTTTCTTAACTGTAGTATCTATACACAACGTTTGGATTTGTGTTAAATGTGTTTGGATTTCATTTTTATACATTTTTATAAAATACATTAGCCTACTCGTATAGAGTAATTTTTTGTATAGATAGGCCTATTACAAAAAAAAAATTTGTGACTGTTTAAATTAGAAATTCGTTACAAAAATTTGAATTTGTCTTTGTAGTTTTACACAATATCAAGAGCACAGTAGTACAATATATTACAATAAAAATATTGAAAAGAACCCCAATACCACAAAAATAATAAAAAATAACAAATAAAACAAGTTACTTAAGATTAAACCCTTATGTACATTTCGATGACCATGTCATCATCATCAGAGGGTCTTGTTACAAAACACAATCTAGCACACAAGAAGTTACAGATCATTCTAGTTTGTAACTTCTTGTGTGCTAGATTGTGTTTTGTAACAAGACCCTCTGATGATGATGACATGGTCATCGAAATGTACATAAGGGTTTAATCTTAAGTAACTTGTTTTATTTGTTATTTTTTTATTATTTTTGTGGTATTGGGGTTCTTTTCAATATTTTCTTTTGCAGTTTTACCCAAAATTAATTTCTAAAACTACAGTGCATTAATGCTAATCAACGCCTTCTTTACACAAATGGATTTCCAGAGGCACGAGTTGGTTATAACAAAAATGATTCATCATGCGAATACTTTTTCTAATAGTCTATATTTTCAAAAAAAATTGTTGCTGTTCATGACGAGCTGGTTGTTAATTACTTATTACTCTTTGATATTACTTGCAAGCAGACTTTTTGTTAACTAAAGGTTGTTGAATTATTAACTCATACTTGGAGGAAACAAAGAACGGAAACGATACCTCCAAGTGTGAGTTAATTATGTAACAACCTTTCTAGTAGCAAGTAATAGCAAAGTTTATATTTTCCATACACCGTTTCTGCTGTAGCTCCAAAGATACGAACTGTGTTTACATTTTTAATGTTTTTTTAAATGTTCAATTTATAATTTCATAACATAATTGAGAAAATTAATAAAGTTCAGGTACAGCTTCTTATTTTATTAGAAATCTTTTTTGTATAAATTCTCGTAAGTTTGACCTAATTTGAAAGGCATTTTTAAAAAAATTTAAAAAATATATATTTCTAGTAAAACTACGATCGTTAATCACTGCAAACTATTATTGGAAAAATGTTCTTCTTAAGATCATCTCCGAGAATCAGATTCCACAAAACCATCTCTCAGTGACGTCATGACTTAAGCGTAACATTTCGGTAATGTTTTATAAGTTGTTTAAAAACTATCGTCTTAACCGTGAGTTAAAGTAATATCCTCTAATATTGTTGCCTACATTTCCAGTCACAAAGCAACACACTATTTGAATATAACCATCTGTAAAACATTTGATCACTGGTTATTTTACTCTGTCATCCACAACACTACCTTGTAATTTAAAAGAAAGGCACATCCGAGAAGTTTAAAGCACCGAATAACGATATGTTTAGACAGAGCCGTCGACACGGCCCCATAACATTGTGTTTATAAACACACTTCCAGATTAATAGAGTTGGAAATTACAGTTTGTAAAACCATTACCCTACAAAGTGAAGAGCGCTGAGTCAATTTACCCGTCATCGCCTCAGTGCAGAGTGCGCTGGGGGGGGGGGGGGGTGAGCATGTGTGTGGATTTCAATGGGATGAGTAAAGTTTATTTTTGTCGGTGAAACAGTTTTTTCGGGTAAAATTAAGTCTGTCGGTGGTGTTACTAAGATTACTTGGGAAACTACGAATGTATTAATCACTGCAATACATTGTATGTTGATTAAACGTATTCGTGTGTTCAACATTAACTGCTCTCACTCGATTAATGTAAAGCTTTGTTTTTATATTCAAAACCACTTCCCGAATTACGTAACTAACTTCTTACAGGATTTAACTATAATAATCAAAATAATTTTGCTCTTTGCATTTCGCAGATTAAAATAAAAACTCTCGCAGTAAATGTGGAGACCAAGATGTAGTCAGTCAGTCAAAAAATGTTAATTGGGGGACCACGCATAGTCTTCCACAACACTGACAGCGGATAGGAATGTGGGAACAAGGGTTTTGGTATAGGGCTGGAACTTAAGATGGCTTTATGGTAAGACCTTATTGGTTGTATGGAAGACGACGGGGTTTTAATGATGGGGGACCACGCATAGTCTTCCACAACACTGACAGCGGATAGGAATGTGGGAACAAGGGTTTTGGTATAGGGCTGGAACTTAAGATGGCTTTATGGTAAGACCTTATTGGTTGTATGGAAGACGACGGGGTTTTAATGATGGGGGCCCACGCATAGTCTTCCACAACACTGACAGCGGATAGGAATGTGGGAACAAGGGTTTTGGTATAGGGCTGGAACTTAAGATGGCTTTATGGTAAGACGTTATTGGTTGGATGGAAGACGACGGTGTTTTAATGATGGGGGCCCACGCATAGTCTTCCACAACACTGACAGCGGATAGGAATGTGGGAACAAGGGTTTTGGTATAGGGCTGGAACTTAAGATGGCTTTATGGTAAGACGTTATTGGTTGGATGGAAGACGACGGTGTTTTAATGATGGGGGCCCACGCATAGTCTTCCACAACACTGACAGCGGATAGGAATGTGGGAACAAGGGTTTTGGTATAGGGCTGGAACTTAAGATGGCTTTATGGTAAGACGTTATTGGTTGGATGGAAGACGACGGTGTTTTAATGATGGTGGCCCACGCATAGTCTTCCACAACACTGACCTGATAGGAATGTGGGAACAAGGGTTTTGGTATAGGGCTGGAACTTAAGATGGCTTTATGGTAAGACGTTATTGGTTGGATGGAAGACGACGGTGTTTTAATGATGGGGGCCCACGCATAGTCTTCCACAACACTGACAGCGGATAGGAATGTGGGAACAAGGGTTTTGGTATAGGGCTGGAACTTAAGATGGCTTTATGGTAAGACGTTATTGGTTGGATGGAAGACGACGGTGTTTTAATGATGGTGGCCCACGCATAGTCTTCCACAACACTGACCTGATAGGAATGTGGGAACAAGGGTTTTGGTATAGGGCTGGAACTTAAGATGGCTTTATGGTAAGACGTTATTGGTTGGATGGAAGACGACGGTGTTTTAATGATGGGGGCCCACGCATAGTCTTCCACAACACTGACCTGATAGGAATGTGGGATCAAAGGTTTTGGTATAGGGCTTGAACTTAAGGTGGCTTTATGGTAAGAAGTTATTGGTTGGATGGAAGACGACGGTGTTTTAATGATGGGGGCCCACGCATAGTCTTCCACAACACTGACCTGATAGGAATGTGGGATCAAAGGTTTTGGTATAGGGCTGGAACTTAAGGTGGCTTTATGGTAAGAAGTTATTGGTTGGATGGAAGACGACGGTGTTTTAATGATGGGGGCCCACGCATAGTCTTCCACAACACTGACCTGATAGGAATGTGGGATCAAAGGTTTTGGTATAGGGCTGGAACTTAAGGTGGCTTTATGGTAAGAAGTTATTGGTTGGATGGAAGACGACGGTGTTTTAATGATGGGGGCCCACGCATAGTCTTCCACAACACTGACCTGATAGGAATGTGGGATCAAAGGTTTTGGTATAGGGCTGGAACTTAAGGTGGCTTTATGGTAAGAAGTTATTGGTTGGATGGAAGACGACGGTGTTTTAATGATGGGGGCCCACGCATAGTCTTCCACAACACTGACCTGATAGGAATGTGGGATCAAAGGTTTTGGTATAGGGCTGGAAATTAAGGTGGCTTTATGGTAAGACCTTATTGGTTGGATGGAAGACGACGGGGTTTTAATGATGGGGGCCCACGCATAGTCTTCCACAACACTGACCTGATAGGAATGTGGGATCAAAGGTTTTGGTATAGGGCTGGAACTTAAGGTGGCTTTATGGTAAGAAGTTATTGGTTGGATGGAAGACGACGGTGTTTTAATGATGGGGGCCCACGCATAGTCTTCCACAACACTGACCTGATAGGAATGTGGGATCAAAGGTTTTGGTATAGGGCTGGAACTTAAGGTGGCTTTATGGTAAGAAGTTATTGGTTGGATGGAAGACGACGGGGTTTTAATGATGGGGGCCCACGCATAGTCTTCCACAACACTGACCTGATAGGAATGTGGGATCAAGGGTTTTGGTATAGGGCTGGAACTTAAGGTGGCTTTATGGTAAGAAGTTATTGGTTGGATGGAAGACGACGGTGTTTTAATGATGGGGGACCACGCATAGTCTTCCACAACACTGACCTGATAGGAATGTGGGATCAAAGGTTTTGGTATAGGGCTGGAACTTAAGGTGGCTTTATGGTAAGAAGTTATTGGTTGGATGGAAGACGACGGTGTTTTAATGATGGGGGCCCACGCATAGTCTTCCACAACACTGACCTGATAGGAATGTGGGATCAAAGGTTTTGGTATAGGGCTGGAACTTAAGGTGGCTTTATGGTAAGAAGTTATTGGTTGGATGGAAGACGACGGTGTTTTAATGATGGGGGCCCACGCATAGTCTTCCACAACACTGACCTGATAGGAATGTGGGATCAAAGGTTTTGGTATAGGGCTGGAACTTAAGGTGGCTTTATGGTAAGAAGTTATTGGTTGGATGGAAGACGACGGTGTTTTAATGATGGGGGCCCACGCATAGTCTTCCACAACACTGACCTGATAGGAATGTGGGATCAAAGGTTTTGGTATAGGGCTGGAACTTAAGGTGGCTTTATGGTAAGAAGTTATTGGTTGGATGGAAGACGACGGTGTTTTAATGATGGGGGACCACGCATAGTCTTCCACAACACTGACCTGATAGGAATGTGGGATCAAAGGTTTTGGTATAGGGCTGGAACTTAAGGTGGCTTTATGGTAAGAAGTTATTGGTTGGATGGAAGACGACGGTGTTTTAATGATGGGGGCCCACGCATAGTCTTCCACAACACTGACCTGATAGGAATGTGGGATCAAAGGTTTTGGTATAGGGCTGGAACTTAAGGTGGCTTTATGGTAAGAAGTTATTGGTTGGATGGAAGACGACGGTGTTTTAATGATGGGGGCCCACGCATAGTCTTCCACAACACTGACCTGATAGGAATGTGGGATCAAAGGTTTTGGTATAGGGCTGGAACTTAAGGTGGCTTTATGGTAAGAAGTTATTGGTTGGATGGAAGACGACGGTGTTTTAATGATGGGGGACCACGCATAGTCTTCCACAACACTGACCTGATAGGAATGTGGGATCAAAGGTTTTGGTATAGGGCTGGAACTTAAGATGGCCTTATGGTAAGACGTTATTGGTTGGATGGAAGACGACGGTGTTTTAATGATGGGGGACCACGCATAGTCTTCCACAACACTGACCTGATAGGAATGTGGGATCAAATGTTTTGGTATAGGGCTGGAACTTAAGATGGCTTTATGGTAAGACGTTATTGGTTGGATGGAAGACGACGGTGTTTTAATGATGGGGGCCCACGCATAGTCTTCCACAACACTGACCTGATAGGAATGTGGGATCAAAGGTTTTGGTATAGGGCTGGAACTTAAGGTGGCTTTATGGTAAGAAGTTATTGGTTGGATGGAAGACGACGGTGTTTTAATGATGGGGGCCCACGCATAGTCTTCCACAACACTGACCTGATAGGAATGTGGGATCAAAGGTTTTGGTATAGGGCTGGAACTTAAGGTGGCTTTATGGTAAGAAGTTATTGGTTGGATGGAAGACGACGGTGTTTTAATGATGGGGGACCACGCATAGTCTTCCACAACACTGACCTGATAGGAATGTGGGATCAAATGTTTTGGTATAGGGCTGGAACTTAAGATGGCCTTATGGTAAGACGTTATTGGTTGAATGGAAGACGACGGGGTTTTAATGATGGGGAATGAGACCACGCATAGTCTTCCACAACACCTGTTATACTCGCTGTTATACTTTTTAAGTCTTTAATTTTGAGTTTTATCAAAAGTGGGTCTTACAAACATTTTAAAGTGTTTAATTATGAACAGAACAACACATGTTTTTAAAATTTCTTAAAAATAAACAAAAAATTTGAGGAAATTTAGAAAGAGGTCGAATTTGCTTTATGAGAAATAATGAAATTATGTTGTATATTGCAATATAAAATCCATCGTAAATAAATACAAGAGGTGTTCAAAGAAGCTTACTAAGCTATGAAATTTTAAGACTATTCACTATTTTAATGAATTCAGTTGACATGTTTTCAGTTTGATCTATTTTGATTATTGCCAAAGTTTTCTTCACATTTTTCAAACAGGCTGTAAAAGTAAACGAGGATTTTAATGAGTAATACAGAAATTATGTCTAGGAGTAAGCTATATAATTTTGCGTAAAACTAGAGAGGATTCATTTTTATATCTTAATAATACTTTGTATAAAAACACGCTTTTTTTGTAGTAGGTTATACTAATAAAATTCCATTTTGTTCCAGGTAATATATTTTTGGCAGTTTCTGCTTTGAAAAAATCTTGTCATAGCTTAGCGGTAAGTCTGAAGTCATGATAGTTTGAGGTCCGGTTTATATTAGCTATCGTGTAAACGCATACATTCAGGTTTTCGACAGTTTTTTTTTTCATTTGCACGTTTTATTTTGTATTGCTTTTAGAAAATATCTTAATAAGAGGTCTAAAGTAAAACTATTTGTAAAGTTTTATTTTTACATAAGTTTGTTAATTATTGATATAAGTATGTTAATTATGGACATAAGTTTATTATTAAAATTATAAACTCGGCATTGATCATAGTTTGAGTTAAATGTATTGTTACAATTGCTACCATTAGAAGCTAAACCCACTTACTCCATTTTTTTCGTCTCTCGGGTCCTAATCTAACCAATGAAAATATGTTGGAACAGTAAATTTTTATTTGCCTAATTAAACTTCTAGTCTTACATAAAAACAAGGGAAATGTGTAACGTGAAATTTCCCTGGACAGTATTCATCATCGTTTTCCGTTTCGCAGTCTGGCGGCAAATTAAACAAATTACGCAACGGAAGTAAGAGAGTGGTCTTCACATCCGGTTAATTCATTACGCCGAGCAGACGTACACAAAAAAAATAATAAATTTATAACAGATATAAAACTCTCCAAGCGAGCCAGGCGAGGGAGGTATGCAAAATATATCGTCCCCTTGAGAGGATGGCGACTGCAGTTAACGAAGCCTTCTTGAGTTAAGGGAGATAATAAATAAGGAAAAATTAGATGCTGTAGAAGCTTTATTAGGGATGGTGTCGAATTGTAGGCTTTAAATCAAATTTGAAAAACTCTAAGGAAAAATGAAAAATTGGGGCTCATTATACTTCGAGCATCGTGCAGTAACTGTTTATAACACTTCAGGAAAAATAATTTTTAAATGATTACTTTTCCTATTACACTTTTGCTATTACTTGCGACCAGACTTTTTGTTAACTAAAGATTGTTAAATTGTTAACTTTACACTTGGAGGAAACGTTCTGAGAAGTCGTAAGACGAAAACGTTTCCTCCAAGTGTAAGTTGACAATTTAACAACCTTTAGTTAACAAAAAGTCTGGTCGCAAGTAATAGCAAAAGTGTAACAAAAAGAGCTATTGCATTTTTCGTAATGTTAGATGCAATTAATTTAATAATAGGCCTATAGAAAAATATATTAGTGCAATCAAATCATACAAAACGTCTTCCAAACAGACTTTTACACTACCTAACAGTTGTTTGCATGCAAAAAATAGTAAAACAAATATTTAAAAAATTAACACCAAGCAAGGTTTTTCACAAGAAAACACTTTTCACAAAATAGAATTTCCGATAAGGCATAAACGTAAAGCAACAGCTCATGACTCTAGAGTTTAATACTAATAAATCTAAGACATTAATAAATTTCAAGCAAAGAATCATGCTAGTAATATGTATATGAAATAAAAATTAAACAGTTTTGGGTCTTTTCACCCTCTAAATATTTGTGCATTTACAAAAATTGTGTTGGTATGGTAAACAAATTTTATATGATTTAAAACGAGATAGATAGAACAAGTGTAAAATTCAATGTTTATTTTAAATTCAGCTGGTTCGTTTTTTTATGGAGATAAGTTTAACTTTCAGAAATTAAAAACTAAAATATATAATGGAGAAAAATAATAGCGCTTTCAAAAATATTATTTCTCATAGTGTCATTTATCTTCTGTTATTCCCTCTATTACATTAGGTTTACTCAATCTAAGTTGGTCTGAGGATTAAAAAAACAACTTATTTGAATGAAATTTCTATGATTTCTTTAAATAATTAATATTATGATAGTTACCCAATGTACGATATCCTCTAGATTCCTTATTTAGTTTTATGACAGTTATCATTTTTAAAATTATTTTTAGGCGTAAATATTTTAAAATAGTTTGTATCTTTTAGTTATTAGAAAATTATACATTTCATTCTTGAACATGTAATTGTATATTACTGTACGAATATTAGCCACAGGTCACGCTCGAGTCGCAACTCTTGACGGGCTATTTAAATAAACCCTGGGTCAAACTCTGTTATCACTACTATCTGATTATGAAATAACATTTTTTATAGTTTCATTATACAAGTGGACGGATAGGTTAAGTGTTTTAATATTCACTATCTGCAAAAAGATGTGAGCCACTGCCCGTCCGAAAGTTAGGGATCGTGCTACCTTTTGCTGTCCTAATCGAGTCTGTTGAACTACATGGTTTTCCGCTTTCTATATCTACTCTGGAAATAGAAAATTTAACAGTTTCTTTCAAGATAAATCATGAGTTTTAAAGTGATGATTTTGCTCTAATTCTATGAAAGATTGTTGTATGAAGGTCATTCAAAGGAATCCTCTATTCAGGTAACATATTTAGGGTTTACCTAATAATTAAAAAAATCCTTGTAGGCCTATATTTCGTTTTGTTTTAAGCAATACCAAACGGAGTGTATTATAATCTTTTTTTAATATTCGTTTTAGGCAACGAGGTAGGTCTTTGGATTTCTATCTTCGGTCTTAGGCAGCGAGTGTTTTGGACAATTCATATTGTCAAAATACACGTCTGCCATTTTATTGTTTTACATGCGTGTACAGTGCGTGAGGTTTAACCGTGTCTCTGACCTTGAGATCGCTAGGCTGGACTGTGTAGTGCGGGGTAAATATACATCACTTCTGAAAACATCTGCCTATAATCAAAGTTGAATATGTTGTGTTAGCATTTGGTTTCACCTTAAAGCAATTGTGTCATGCTTAATGTGTAAACAGTATGGTTTATGGTTAAACGGATTTTTAACGATTTGTATTAATATTAAGTTTTTGCTAGTGTAGGGCCAGTGTTTCAGAGTTGAGTTCTACGTGGTTTGTATAGTAAAATACATACAAGTAACTTGATTGTTTTTACAAAATGGAAATCAGAACAATTAAAACTAAATTGTAAAAAAAACTTCATAGTCAAGCACGCGAAATTATTTCAATTGTTAACAATTTTATGATTGGTGAATCAAAGTGTTTTTCTGAACATAAAACATTTTCAATGCCGATACAACAATGTGATGAACGCACATGTCAAGCATGTGGTCTGTAGGCATTAGGAAAGAAAAATTGTACAGTGTTAATGATTAAATACAGGATTTGCTTATTTCAATAATCTTTATAAACACTACTAACAATTTAAAACACCAGCTGGTTAAATTATTTAGCTATATATTCATTTCGTGTTAGTGTTGGATACTTTTTACGTATTTTATAAATAGGCCTACATATTCTCTTTTATTTATTTATTTTTAAAAATCAAATTGAAGTGGTTTTATTCGGATTATATCTTTTTCGATGAACAGTTTTAAACATAAGCGTAAATTATTGAGAATCTTATTAAATATGGGCTGTAGCACCGTAATAGTAGTACTATGTTATAAGCCTGTCTGAAATCTGATGTAAATATAGGTCTAATTATCAAAAATGTACGGGAATTCATTTCAAATCTACGTCTATATATAAAGTTTTTTAAAAATATTACGGCATACAATATATATTCAGGTAATCGTGTTATAGGTCTACCAATTCTAGGAATAATTAATTTGTAACAATTCAATTTTAAATTAATTAGTATTTCCGGTCGGTTGTCACGATTGAGCTTCGATTATCTCGGTAAAGTAAATTGCAATGGAAACAAATCATCCAAAGTTCATCAGATTTAGATCGGTGTTGCTATTACAGATAATATTGATTGGTATTTGAGTAGCCAATAGAATTGCAGATCTGTAATGCTGAAAACAAACCCCATGAAGAATTAAATAATGTTATTTTGTTGATTTAAGGTTGAACAGATTTTATTATATTATAATAATACTTCGTAAACTTACGTAAACATACTCAAACTTAGTTTGAGTTTCTACTAGGCTCTACATAAATCTGACGAGATCATGATCTTCTTCCGCGTTGCCATATTTCTTCTTGTTGACGCGTTTCGGAAAACCTCCATCAGTCAACTTCATAGCAACTTCTGACTAATCGAGAATATCCGAAAAACGAGTCAACAGGGAGAAATATGACAACCGCCTATGGTACCAGCATATCTTACTCATTTTTGTATGGTTTGTTTGTTTTGGTTGTAATATGAATTGTATATATTATATTTGAAAGATGAAGTATAGGTCACCCTTAATAATTCATCAATCTTTAATAGTTTATTAGCGATGAACTTTGAAAGAAACAAGAGCTCAACAAGTGATTATGAAAGAGCAAAACCCAAAAGTAAATGAAGAAATTCAGGTTTATATTCTAAGTGTATCCTAAATGGGTGTCGCTGTATAATGCGTACCACGTAACCGTGCACTTGGCACTGAGGGATCGCAGTAAGCAAGACAGGAGGTGGAGGGTCAGTATAAATACTTTCCTTCAAACATGATAAGGATTGTCAAAACACTGACTTGCACGAGACAATGGATATTAGATAAATTCGTTGATGAATTAGCTTCGTTATGAAAACCAAACGATCTTGAAATATATATGTGTAGGTATATCGGATTCAGAAGCTGTTGATGTATAGAACATTCTGAATATGTACTACATTTTCAGAAGTGGTAGTACAGTGCGTGAGGTTTAACCGTGTCTCTGAACTAGAAATCGCTACGGTGGACTGGGCTGCAGTTCGGCGTCAAAACCCAACACTTCAGAAAACACCATAAGCAAACAGCTATATTGCTTACCTTAGGTTTCCAAAAAGTAAACGATCGAGTGGGCCGGAGTGTAAACACGTGTCTAGAAAATGACGACATTCCTACGTTTTCATTAGCCCTATCATTCATAGTTTTCTAAATAAGAGATTTGTAACATTTTGGTTTTTAATCATTCTTTTGTTTATTTCATAAATTTTATAAATCTCTTATTATACGTGACCTATAGCCACTTTAATTAC
The DNA here is from genome assembly GCA_036971475.1 of Prosapia bicincta. Lineage (NCBI taxonomy): Eukaryota > Metazoa > Arthropoda > Insecta > Hemiptera > Cercopidae > Prosapia > Prosapia bicincta. The sequence continues at coordinate 157,668,308 of JBAIZL010000001.1, forward strand.
ATATAGATCTACTTAGAATAGTTTTAACAAGAACAAAGGTCATTATAATCTGACACCGTTTTCAGCTACGAGAGCAGCATATTCGCGGCTTCTACTTTTATTTTGCTTCACCGGAATTAGTCCAGGCACGTTTTATGTGACTATAACAACTGGAGTAACCGCCTAGCGCCATTAACAACTTTGAATTCAAAACTTTTTCATTCTTATTTTTCTAATTTTTTCGTGAAGTTTTTTATATAGCCTTTCTTATTTAGATCATTAAAGCCCTGTCCCCACTATTAGACGAAGTCGAGCGATTGTCTATAGACATGTCTGAGGAATGTCTCTAGACATGAGCATAGAAAATGTATCTAGACATTTTAGAGACTCTGTTGCGTGTACAGCGCGTGAAGTTTAACCGCGCCTCTGACCTTGAGATCGCTAGGCTGGACTGGGCTGCAGTGCGGGTTTAAAACCCAACACCTCAGAAAACATCAGTGTCGTGTTTAAAGTGTAAACAGCTCTAATTAACTAAATGATAATACTGTAATAGTTTGATGTAGACATGATCTTTATATGTGTTGCTCTGCTTCTGCAAAGAAAGAGACGATATATGTATTGTATAATGTTTTCAGTTAGTCAAATGCTAGATTAGAACGAGGGACACCGTTAAACCTCACGCACTGTACACTAGAAATTTGGTGCCGTCTCTCACGGCCAAGTGTAGTGTTACGTGGCCGCACTTTACTACCACTTCTTAACATGTTCTATATTCAGAGTGTTCTTTCTATACAACAGCTTCTGCTTCCGTTTGTCTACACATATTTCAAGATTGTTTGTTATCTCATACCGAAGCTAATTTATCATCGTATTTATCTAATATCGACCGCGTCGTGTAAATCAGTGTTTTGACAGTCCTTATCAAGTATATTGACTCTATACCTCTCGTTTCGCTAATTGGGATCTATTTTACGTGGTTACTTGGGCCACACTACAAGATAGGGCCTTACAAGATCTAGAAAGCTTTTAAGAAATGTAAACATTGTATTACTGACACATTGCTGATCTGTCATTGTTTCTACCCAAAACTTGATTTGTTTGAAGTTCCCAAAACCTCTAAATATATTTAACAAATTGTGTTAACACTATGCTTGTTATTATATGAGAGTGGAGCGTTCATTCTCATCAGATAATTAAAAATCCTTTCTAAACTACTTGGAGTCGTATATTCTCTGGCCGATCGCTGGTTTTGCAAATCTCGAACCATTTCAATATTTCCTTTCTTTGCATGTTATTATTTCTTTCCCAGCTATACTCTTTATACCTTGACTTTTATGTTTTAGTTTCTCTTACTTTGCATCGTTATTACATCACAGCAGGCTCAAGACACGTCATCTGTGTTGAAACAATTATTATTACATTTTTGTTTATTTGCCAGTTTTCCGATAATAACATTAGTGCCTGTAATTCCCATGGATTTCAGTATGCGGAGTTATACGATAGTGTAGGCCTAGTGTGCGATATTGCTCGTAAGTCGTAAATTACGAGGTCCTGGGAGTATTAAGCTTTCCTAGCACTTTATTATCTTCTAATATATTATACCTTAATGCATTTTGTTTAATTTTAAAGTTACTGCCACAGTTTGCTTCGAGTGTCGAAAGATTTATAACAGTGGTTCCAAACAAAATTTGTTCAAGGACCCCTCATCGGTCGCTACATTGACAAGGACCCCTCAAAATCTTAGACTTAAACTGTAGACTACACGAAAAATGATTTGAGTTACATCGGTTATTAGAAGGAAATTTATGGTTTCCCTACCCACTTACTAAGGTGGAAACGGTTTTTATGTATGAAAATTAAATTTGATGTTACCACAAGTATATTTAATAAGAGTCTTATTATTATTTTTATTTAAAAAACAAAATGTAAGACTATCGCCATGTTAAAGTTTAAGGCTCCAGGCAAAATTCATTAAACTTATTTATAATAATATTTTGTTTGGGACAAGGAGTTAATGGAATAAAAACAAAAATAACGAGTCTGTTTTGATTGGGATAAACAGAGAAAAACTATTGAATACAAATATAATAGTAATAATAATATTACGTTTGGGACAAGGAGTTAATGGAATAAAAACAAAAATAACGAGTCTGTTTTGATTGGGATAAACAGAGAAAAACTATTGAATACAAATATAATAGTAATAATAATATTACGTTTGGGATAAGGAGTTAATGGAATAAAAACAAAAATAACGAGTCTGTTTTGATTGGGATAAACAGAGAAAAACTATTGAATACAAATATAATAGTAATAATAATATTAGTTCAAAATTATTATGCAATGCAATCGAAATAACTCACATCAATAATTTAAGTAAGATGAGTTAGATCCGACCTTTGAGTTGGTGATTGCAGAAACATTAGGTTCCATACTTGACACTTTAACTCTGACGTCATACTGCATATCAAGCCCAATTCTTATATTTATTTTTAATGAAGCACATAGTTGAGAATGCTTGTTCACATCGGTAGGTAGTTGGGACCTTCATTGCGTTATCGCCGATTACTTTTGAAGTCTTTACTTACTGTCAATAAAGATTCTACAATGTTCTCGATATTAAAAAGATTTTTTAATGAGCCACTGCTGGTTAGATATACAAGTTCCTCTTCTGGAAGACTATGGATCTTTTCTATTTCAGGGAAGCAGAACGGATTTCTAGTACAACTTTTATTAGGATCTGGTCCAGGAAAGTATTCCCTGAAAGTGTTTGTGGAACTTTAAAAGGTGCTCAGTTACGCTTGACTTCATTTGGTTTATTAAATTTTCATCAGAAGACTCCAAAAACTCTTTCAAAGTGGGGAAATTCGTAAAAGAGTATTAATTTACCCTTGTTGCCAACAATTGATATTTCTTATCCATTGCACAACTGTGTCTTAAATTTTAAACATATCTATATTGTTACCTTGTAAGCTTCGATTCAAACATATCAGCTAGGCAAGTAGTTGCGCAAAGCAAGGATAGTCTTTAAGAGAATCTGCATTCTTGGTATCAAGAAAGAAGATTCTGACCTCATCCTTAAGCTCTAAAAACCTTTTCAATATACCACCTCGAGAGAGTCACCTTACTTCAGTCTGAATAACAAGCTGCACGTGCTCACTGCGTGTCTCTTTACACAACAAAGGAAACAATCTAGACGGTAAAGGTCGAGTTTAAATGTACATAGTTAACGATTTCAACTACTTCTTTGAGCGTTTAAGGCTTAATATCAGGCAATTTCTTGGATACTAAAGGCTCTCGATGAATGAAACTATCGGATACGGCCGCAACGAACATGTTAAATAAAGATATTAATTTCAGTGACATCTAACGGACTGCTAAGATATTGCCCGCGGACCACTGATTTATAAGGATCCTAAAATTGCAACCTTTAATGATATCACATTAGTGGCTTGGTAGCCTTTTTTTAAAACTTTCGACAATAAGGCCTATATCGGGCGATTAAGATTCAAAACATTTCTTTACATGCAGGGTTTACCTTTTGAGTTTTCCACCTGATGCAAATGTTAAATACCTTACTTTTTATTATAGAAGCTTTAGTACTAGGTGCACCAATAGTTTCACTAGTTTCGATTTTTATTTAACCATAAAAGAATTTTAAAAATATTTTAATATAAAACACCTGTACGACTATTCTTTGAGCTTAGCCTGTGTGGTTATGTTAAAACAAATAAAAGACATACACAAAACTCACAAATTAGTCATTTATTGACTCATACGCGTTATAAGATTAATTTGTGAGTCTTGTGTATGTATTTTATTTGTTTTATAAAACATCTGGTTCAATTTTACTCGTCATGTACCTTGAAGAACAATAAAAAACCTATTTTAAAGTTAAATTACGCTTTTAGAGGATGGATAATTTTATGCAGTTTAAGTTTAATTATCTAATCGTACGTAAATAAGCTACTTATTTAAAATTTATATAGGCTAATAAATTTTCCTAAATATATATTTCATAAATTTAGCAGATATGATAGCAGTATGGCGCAGTGATTATATTTCTATGCATTGCATCAAGTTACCTAGCGTCTGTAAGGATTTGTCGATGTTACAAATACGAGTATTTAAAATTTCAACGATTTGAAATGTCTACACCTTCTTAATGGTATGAAAATGACAACTTAACAGCGGTTTAGGTAGGCCATTAGTTCTCAACAACTGACTTTCACTTTAGTTTCTGATCACTTAAATCGTGGCCGTAATAAGATAACTGAAAGTATTCAATTTTAATTTCCAAGTGACACTGGGTTATGTTCATTTCCTGTACGTCCAGGCAGGTAGCTAGGCCTCTTGCCTGCGTGGATCCACTATAGCACTAACCTTCACCCAATCTTCGAGGTTCTGATGAATTCTAAATTATTACCATCTCCATAAATTAAAAAAAAATTCTATTAATAAATATTTAAGTTCTGTCCATAATTTTGACACACAGTATCTTTTTACTTGTGATGACATTCACAGTTCGCGATAAACTTTAATGTAAATGTTTATGTTATCATCACATAAACTTTGTACCTTAAACCTTCTAAAATAGTAAACATAGTAAATTCTGACCTAATCCTGTTTTTAGACGTATCGTACGCACTTTTTGTAATTTTTAGTCAACTTAGGCTACATTTTCAGGTTTTACTCTAAATAGAATTTCTCTTTATTTTTTAATTTTATCTTATCTAAAAAAATACAGGCAAAGAGTAAAATTCTAAAGGATAATTCTTGAAAGAAACACCCAATGCAACGAATTAGGACGAATATAATTTGGTTTTCATTTCAGTTAGTTTCAAATCTTTTACTTTTATTTCATCTTTCGAAAACTGATATTCCAATATGTTTAAGGCTAATATAGACACTGATTTTTCTTCTGCAAATATTTCTATTTAAAAGAAAGAAAATATTTACTGGCAAAATAATATTTATAAAATAATTAGTAGGTCTATAACGAAATAATAACAGCTTTTACCAATGATTTATCAATCCAAATATGCACATCATTATTAGGCATTTAAATGAGAAATCCTGTTCAATTTAAAGTTATAACAGGAAAATTTAATGCAGGAAGCAGTAAGGCGAGCTTTGTGAATATAGGCTAGACTAAATTCCAAATAGATTGTCAGCATCATCATACGTTAAGGGCGGTTATTAATACAAGGGGAGGGCACGGGTAAATCCTTCGTATTAATTGACAGGCACAACGAATAATCCCACCCTGAGGATTAGGTTAGCTCAGGTTTCAAATGGCGGGATTTTCAAAAGCTGGCGGTGTTTGTTTCATTTGTAGACCCCACGTAGCTTGGTGTTTGCTTCCATCCTTTAATTTGAGACCAGCTGCATCAAAGTTTCGTTACATAATAGACCCTTTCATAAACACGGCAATTTAGGTCCATTTCTGTTTATCTGAAAGTTTGTCTTGGTGTGACAAATATCAAATGTTTCGAGCTATTCAATCAGTGTTTTAGTAGATTGCGTTAAATAAATGAGCTGTATTAAAGAGGGCTGAATATTTAAAAACTCGAGTACGGTAGTCCTCAGCCTTTAATTCTCTTTGCAAATGACGCGTTTCGGATGTCCTCCATCCATCAGAACCATCTGCTTATTCCTACCAGTACACACTTAAATGTGACATATGGAGCGCATCAGAAACGTGTCACTTGTAAAGCAGATGTAACCTCAAGGAGATGTAAGTGCAAGGAGATGTAACCGCAAGGAGGTGCAATCGCAAGGAAACTTAACCGCAAGAAGATGTAATCGCAAGGAGATATAATAGAAAGGAGATGTAGGCGTAACGACAAGGAGATATAACCGCAAGGAGATGTAACCGCAAGGAGATGTAACCGCAAGGAGATGTAACCGCAAGAAGATGTAATCGCAAGGAGATATAATAGAAAGGAGATGTAGGCGTAACGACAAGGAGATATAATCGCAAGGAGATGTAACCGCAAGGAGATATAACCGCAAGGAGATGTAATCGCAAGGAGATATAATAGAAAGGAGATGTAGGCGTAACGACAAGGAGATATAATCGCAAGGAGATGTAACCGCAAGGAGATATAATCGCAAGGAGATGTAACCTCAAGGAGATGTAACCGCAAGAAGATGTAATTGCAAGGAGATATAATAGAAAGGAGATGTAGGCGTAACGGCAAGGAGATATAATCGCAAGGAGATGTAACCGCAAGGAGATGTAACCGCAAGAAGATGTAATCGCAAGGAGATGTAACCGCAAGGAGATGTAACCGCAAGGAGAGCCATACTTACTCGTAATTACTAAACTCAACATATGTATATAGATTGTAGTAAAAACGTTAACATTGTAGCTTCACAAGTAGATTTACAAGCAATGAAGAGTTAGAAATACATTTTTTTTAATGTATAAAAATGTGACATTCCTTATTAATAGCATTGGCCTACAGAACCCAAATTATTAAAACACAGTTCACAAGATCTTTAGGCTACATTAATTATCTTATAAATTGAACATAATCCATTTTAGATTTCAAATAAGCCTACTCTTTTTGCAAGATATAGGCCTATACGATTCTTATCTCTCAATCATGACTGTCTTCGTGTTAAAATGTTCAGCTTCAATGTAGGTCTATTGGTAGACAGTGATTTGGTTTCTGATACTGAAAGTGTCAGAATAATATAATCATTAAAACTACTTGTTAGCAAAGCCTTCAAGTGTAACATGAGTTGGAGCCTGTAACTCCGAGACACGGGAGTGAGAGAGAAGGTATGCGATCCTACACAAGTAGATCACAATGTGTACCAAACTCTCAGGTCAGGAGATGCAGCAGAGCCTTAAAGTGTAACATGATACATGGTTGCCCAAGTTGGAGCCTGTAACTCCGAGACACGGGAGTGAGAGAGAAGGTATGCGATCCTACACAAGTAGATCACAATGTGTACCAAACTCTCAGGTCAGGAGATGCAGCAGAGCCTTAAAGTGTAACATGATACAGGGTTGCCCAAGTTGGAGCCTGTAACTCCGAGACACGGGAGTGAGAGAGAAGGTATGCGATCCTACACAAGTAGATCACAATGTGTACCAAACTCTCAGGTCAGGAGATGTAGCAGAGCCTTCAAGTGTAACATGATACAGGGTTGCCCAAGTTGGAGCCTGTAACTCCGAGACACGGGAGTGAGAGAGAAGGTATGCGATCCTACACAAGTAGATCACAATGTGTACCAAACTCTCAGGTCAGGAGATGCAGCAGAGCCTTAAAGTGTAACATGATACAGGGTTGCCCAAGTTGGAGCCTGTAACTCCGAGACACGGGAGTGAGAGAGAAGGTATGCGATCCTACAGAAGTAGATCACGATGTGTACCAAACTCTCAGGTCAGGAGATGTGGCAGAGCCTTAAAGTGTAACATGATACAGGGTTGCCCAAGTTGGAGCCTGTAACTCCGAGACACGGGAGTGAGAGAGAAGGTATGCGATCCTACACAAGTAGATCACGATGTGTACCAAACTCTCAGGTCAGGAGATGTAGCAGAGCCTTAAAGTGTAACATGATACAGGGTTGCCCAAGTTGGAGCCTGTAACTCCGAGACACGGGAGTGAGAGAGAAGGTATGCGATCCTACACAAGTAGATCACGATGTGTACCAAACTCTCAGGTCAGGAGATGTAGCAGAGCCTTAAAGTGTAACATGATACAGGGTTGCCCAAGTTGGAGCCTGTAACTCCGAGACACGGGAGTGAGAGAGAAGGTATGCGATCCTACACAAGTAGATCACGATGTGTACCAAACTCTCAGGTCAGGAGATGTAGCAGAGCCTTAAAGTGTAACATGATACAGGGTTGCCCAAGTTGGACCCTGTAACTCCGAGACACGGGAGTGAGAGAGAGAGAAGGTATGCGATCCTACACAAGTAGATCACAATGTGTACCAAACTCTCAGGTCAGGAGATGTAGCAGAGCCTACTCGCATAGACTATTCCTAGCTAGTGTGATATGATATAGCACCTAACTTAAGTAACGTATCCTATAACATTTTTAATAATTAGGCTAATCCTTGGGCGCCGTTGGAGTATAGTAACAGCATGCATTTGTTGAGGGTAATTAATTAAAATTGTACTTGCATTACGATGACTATTTTGTTGTTGTAAAAGTAACATTGGGTTATTATAGGTCTATATAGCTCAGGTAATCATATAATACAAAATAAACATATAGCTCAGGTAATCATATAATACAAAATAAACATATAGCTCAGGTAATCATTTAATACAAAATAAACATTTAGCTCAGGTAATCATTTAATACAAAATAAACATATAGCTCAGGTAATCATATAATACAAAATAAACATATAGCTCAGGTAATCATAAAATACAAAATAAACATATAGCTCAGGTAATCATATAATACAAAATAAACATATAGCTCAGGTAATCATATAATACAAAATAAACATATAGCTCAGAATCATATAATACAAAATAAACATATAGCTCAGGTAATCATATAATACAAAATAAACATATAGCTCAGGTAATCATATAATACAAAATAAACATATAGATCAGGTAATCATTTAATACAAAATAAACATTTAGCTCAGGTAATCATTTAATACAAAATAAACATATAGCTCAGGTAATCATATAATACAAAATAAACATATAGCTCAGGTAATCATAAAATACAAAATAAACATATAGCTCAGGTAATCATATAATACAAAATAAACATATAGCTCAGGTAATCATATAATACAAAATAAACATATAGCTCAGAATCATATAATACAAAATAAACATATAGCTCAGGTAATCATATAATACAAAATAAACATATAGCTCAGGTAATCATATAATACAAAATAAACATATAGATCAGGTAATCATATAATGCAAAATAAACATATAGCTCAGAATCATATAATACAAAATAAACATATAGCTCAGGTAATCATATAATACAAAATAAACATATAGCTCAGGTAATCATATAATACAAAATAAACATATAGCTCAGGTAATCATATAATACAAAATAAACATATAGCTCAGGTAATCATATAATACAAAATAAACATATAGCTCAGGTAATCATATAATACAAAATAAACATATAGCTCAGGTAATCATATAATACAAAATAAACATATAGCTCAGAATCATATAATACAAAATAAACATATAGCTCAGGTAATCATATAATATAAAATAAACATATAGCTCAGGTAATCATATAATACAAAATAAACATATAGCTCAGGTAATCATATAATACAAAATAAACATATAGCTCAGGTAATCATATAATACAAAATAAACATATAGCTCAGGTAATCATATAATACAAAATAAACATATAGCTCAGGTAATCATATAATACAAAATAAACATATAGCTCAGAATCATATAATACAAAATAAACATAGCTCAAGTAAACATATAGTACAAAATAAACATATAGCTCAGGTAATCATATAATACAAAATAAACATAAGTTATAACTCAGAATCATATAATACAAAATAAACATATAGCTCAGGTAATCATATAATACAAAATAAACATATAGCTCAGAATCATATAATACAAAATAAACATATAGCTCAGGTAATCATATAATACAAAATAAACATATAGCTCAGAACCATATAATATATTCTTAGGTGCTCAATGTGGCCAATGTTAGGCTATTAAAAAACCCTCTTAAAGTTTCGTGTTTTATAACGTTGAGGAATGAATACAAACTTTCAAAAGTACTGATCACGGAAAATATTTACATCTCAATACATTCATGCACATTTATACAAGTTTTATTTCTTATAGACATTTTCAACACTTTAAATCAAATTTTCGTTACTATAGACGATTTTAGCATAGTGTATTTTCGTGTTAAAATAGATACATTCAAATCAACGCACAAATTAAAGTGAAATCGAACGTATAAAAACTTTCAAAATTGAACCAGGTAAACTACATGGGACTTGGGTTTTGAGATTCGAAAATTAATATAAAAATATGAATACCATTTTATAAAATATATGTGATTTTTGTATAAAGGAAGTAATCTACTTTACAATATTTTATACATATAAAATGTAGGCAAAATAAGTAATTTAATAAATGATAATGTAATGAGAATTAGGCATATACTCGTATATATATGTATTCAACACAAGAAAATATTTTTCTCAAAAAATAAAACTAATATCTTATTGTTGCTAAGTTGTATTTTATGCTGGTTTGATAATTACATACCTTTGGATGATTTCATACCTGTCGACTCATCATTCTCTGTTGGGAAGGTGTAATGGGTGTGGCCAGGTAGACATCAACAATAGATAGGCGTGGCCAATCGTCAAAAATGGTTCGTCTTCCATTTATATGTAGGCCCCTACAAGCAATATGAAAGAAATAAGATTTCTAGTTTATAGGTTTTACTAATTAATTAATGAAACCGTTTTTTTAATTTAATTAAACAGAGTAATGATAATCGTAATCGTTGTTTCTGCCCGAACCTTGGGATCGATATGTCATATACTGGAAATATGCCTGCTAAACCAACACAGATCTGTAAAGTAGGATTTGTGACCTATTTAACTTTACGCACTTACAAAAAATATACTTTTATAGCAGCCCATCGTATTAAAATGTCTTCTCGTGATGCCTTATGTGAGGTGAGTATTAGCGGAAGGTGTTTAAATTAAGTGTTCTCATTATAGGCCTAGTTGTTTTAGCATTAATCTTCACTGACTTCAGGAGCACTTTGTAAGTAAGTACGTCATATCGCATACAGTAGCCTACATTGCGTCAAGCTATATTATTCGTATTTAGACTATTTACGCGATGGTGTGAATATAGTAGGCCTATGTTATATATTTTAAGTCTGTATTTAAAAATGACTATTTAAATGCTGGAAATGTGTAATAATAAGAGTGAGGAAGAAAATATACCACGTTACTAGATTTATAAAGGTTTTTAATTTAAACATTATTGAAATTAAGAATATATCGAGTCTGGATAGGTATAAAAAGTAGGCCTGATGAATATGACTAGGCTAAATCATTTCACATTTAAAACTAGTTCATATAAATTTGCAAAAACTGAGCATGAGAGAAACGTACATTGAAGGACTTGACTTGGCATCTTTCAGGTTAAAGCATTTTCTTCTTGCAAGTAACATTATTTGAGATTGTATATAATATGAAGTATTTAATTTAACAGTTAAAACAAAAATATCAGTCTCTACTTTGTACGAAAAGGTTAAATGGTCGACCCAATGTAAGCTCACTTTATTTTTATTCACAACTAGTGCCTACATAAGGAAACGTAGGGTAATAACAAAAACTGATGAGCACCTATTGAAATGGGAAACAAGAAATATGTAGGCCTATGTAGATATGTGTCATTTTTTCAGAATTTGTAGAAACTAGGCCTAATATTTGTCTGAATTGAATAAATTAATAATTTGCGGAATGTATAGGTAGGCCTAAATAAGATACATTTTAGAAAAATGGCTATGATCGCATTAAGCTATATTTATCGGTGGTGATACTGATAAAGGATAGTTTAGCACTGTCTTCATCCACGATATGTTTCAGTAAGTAGTTTTTACAAATTTACTTCAATTATAAGTTTAGCAAGTCGTTTATTTATTCTAACGTAGCCCAGTTCTAATATAGTAAAAGCTCCAATATCCGGCATCCTCGGGGTCGGCATGTTGGCGGTTATAGAAACTTTCCGGATAATAGAACCTAACCTATAGCCTATAACCTATTTACAGTGCCTGACGTTATGCTAACTGTTGAGGAAAATTGAATGTAGGCCCTACTGTTGAAACAGCTTCCATATTTGTTTCTATCCAATAACCTACTTTATTTCCTTTCCCATTAATAGAAGTACACGCTCACGCACATAAAATTTATAAGAACAAAAATTAAGGAATTGATTGTTAAAAACGTTTTTCGTCATACAACATGCACCAGTGCACTTAGCCTATACAAGGACTAATGGTTTTATAAAATTATAAAAACATTTATAACGAAACTCTATGAAACGTTGACCGTTTCTCGAACTATTTCTTAGTTAGGTTGGTTAATTGACATCTCTGGACTGTATTTCCGACGAGTCACATCTTGTAACAACAATAAAGGTTACCGTATTGATTTGTTTTGCAAATTTGCCAGTTAATAGAACGTTCCAGATGATAGAATTCTGTATAAAAGAGCTTTTACTGGAAGTTTCCAACAAAATCCCGAGATACCCTACGTATTTTTCAATATCCTCTATATATTTACTGTATCCAATTCTAATTTTAAAAAATTATAGACAGACCCTAAAGAATAATAAAATAAACAATAAAATTAATACAACTATTAAATTTTCATTTCTTCATACTTGTAGGACATAAACCCGATTATAGGAAGAAGCAATATTGTTTTCGGGTTAAACCAGTGATTGCTAGATCTATCTTCATACTGCAGTACCTTTAATAGACGACTGCAGACTACAGAATCTTTTCTCAGTGTCTGGCTTTTTATCAGCTGGATCTATGGCTACTAGAGTACGCTCGATTGCGCTGTTCATTCATTAGGCCTACACACTTACGTTATGCGGGTAGCGGAACCCTTATCTTTCGTGGGGAATGTTCGCTACATACAGTCTTATAAAGTGAGCCGCTTCTAATGGTCCTTATTAAGTTTAAATATACCGTGAAATATAGAAGTTGATGCTATGCTTGTTATTTAGTTTTTATTAAATGTGTCAGACGATGTGGTTAAATTGTTTTAATATAGGCTACACTTATTCGAAACTAGGGAAAAAGAAAGAGAGATATCTGATCCTAATAGAAGTTATAACTGAAGACTTTTGAAAGTTATTATTAGATGCTCACAAAAGTAGTAATAATTTAGTGTACCTGTTTCTAATCCTAAACGTAACTTATGAAATAGACTTAATTAAGAAAATAAACTATATAATATTAAAATGCATAAAACCAGTTCAAATTTAGATTAGCGCATAACCACAATAGCAATAAATGTGAAATATAATTGCTTACTTTGTAGAACCTAAGCTTAGCTCTTTTAAATATTTGGGTAAAATTATTATTAAGATCAGCGACTACCGCTCCGATTGGTGAAATTTCTTTTCCTGATCAGTTTGACCTTGCTCGAAATGAATAAGTTTCTCGCTATCAATGATGAAGTTAAGCGTCATTCTAGTGAACGCGGCTTCACTTACTCTGTCCTGCCTCCCGCTTACGTAAACACGTGACCTTGCTCGAAATGAATAAGTTTCTCGCTATCAATGATGAAGTTAAGCGTCATTCTAGTGAACGCGGCTTCACTTACTCTGTCCTGCCTCCCGCTTACGTAAACACGTGACCTTGCTCGAAATGAATAAGTTTCTCGCTATCAATAATGAAGTTAAGCGACATTCTAGTGAACGCGGCTTCACTTACTCTGTCCTGCCTGCCGCTTACGTAAACACGTGACCTTGCTCGAAATGAATAAGTTTCTCGCTATCAATGATGCTGTTAAGCGACATTCTAGTGAACGCGGCTTCACTTACTCTGTCCTGCCTGCCGCTTACGTAAACACATGACCTTGCTCGAAATGAATAAGTTTCTCGCTATCAATGATGCTGTTAAGCGACATTCTAGTGAACGCGGCTTCACTTACTCTGTCCTGCCTGCCGCTTACGTAAACACATGACCTTGCTCGAAATGAATAAGTTTCTCGCTATCAATGATGCTGTTAAGCGACATTCTAGTGAACGCGGCTTCACTTACTCTGTCCTGCCTGCCGCTTACGTAAACACGTGACCTTGCTCGAAATAAATAAGTTTCTCGCTATCAATGATGCTGTTAAGCGACATTCTAGTGAACGCGGCTTCACTTACTCTGTCCTGCCTGCCGCTTACGTAAACACGTGACCTTGCTCGAAATGAATAAGTTTCTCGCTATCAATGATGCTGTTAAGCGACATTCTAGTGAACGCGGCTTCACTTACTCTGTCCTGCCTGCCGCTTACGTAAACACGTGACCTTGCTCGAAATGAATAAGTTTCTCGCTATCAATGATGCTGTTAAGCGACATTCTAGTGAACGCGGCTTCACTTACTCTGTCCTGCCTGCCGCTTACGTAAACACGTGACCTTGCTCGAAATGAATAAGTTTCTCGCTATCAATGATGCTGTTATGCGTCATTCTAGTGAACGCGGCTTCACTTACTCTGTCCTGCCTGCCGCTTACGTAAACACGTGACCTTGCTCGAAATGAATAAGTTTCTCGCTATCAATGATGAAGTTAAGCGTCATTCTAGTGAACGCGGCTTCACTTACTCCTGCCTGCCGCTTACGTAAACACGTGACCTTGCTCGAAATGAATAAGTTTCTCGCTATCAATGATGCTGTTAAGCGTCATTCTAGTGAACGCGGCTTCACTTACTCTGTCCTGCCTGCCGCTTACGTAAACACGTGACCTTGCTCGAAATGAATAAGTTTCTCGCTATCAATGATGCTGTTAAGCGTCATTCTAGTGAACGCGGCTTCACTTACTCCTGCCTGCCGCTTACGTAAACACGTGACCTTGCTCGAAATGAATAAGTTTCTCGCTATCAATGATGAAGTTAAGCGTCATTCTATTGGACGCGGCTTCACTTACTCTGTCCTGCCTGCCGCTTACGTAAACACGTGACCTTGCTCGAAATGAATAAGTTTCTCGCTATCAATGATGAAGTTAAGCGTCATTCTAGTGAACGCGGCTTCACTTACTCCTGCCTGCCGCTTACGTAAACACGTGACCTTGCTCGAAATGAATAAGTTTCTCGCTATCAATGATGAAGTTAAGCGTCATTCTATTGGACGCGGCTTCACTTACTCTGTCCTGCCTCCCGCTTACGTAAACACGTGACCTTGCTCGAAATGAATAAGTTTCTCGCTATCAATGATGAAGTTAAGCGTCATTCTATTGGACGCGGCTTCACTTACTCTGTCCTGCCTCCCGCTTACGTAAACACGTGACCTTGCTCGAAATGAATAAGTTTCTCGCTATCAATGATGAAGTTAAGCGTCATTCTATTGGACGCGGCTTCACTTACTCTGTCCTGCCTCCCGCTTACGTAAACACGTGACCTTGCTCGAAATGAATAAGTTTCTCGCTATCAATGATGAAGTTAAGCGTCATTCTATTGGACGCGGCTTCACTTACTCTGTCCTGCCTGCCGCTTACGTAAACACGTGACCTTGCTCGAAATGAATAAGTTTCTCGCTATCAATGATGAAGTTAAGCGTCATTCTAGTGAACGCGGCTTCACTTACTCCTGCCTGCCGCTTACGTAAACACGTGACCTTGCTCGAAATGAATAAGTTTCTCGCTATCAATGATGAAGTTAAGCGTCATTCTATTGGACGCGGCTTCACTTACTCTGTCCTGCCTCCCGCTTACGTAAACACGTGACCTTGCTCGAAATGAATAAGTTTCTCGCTATCAATGATGAAGTTAAGCGTCATTCTATTGGACGCGGCTTCACTTACTCTGTCCTGCCTCCCGCTTACGTAAACACGTGACCTTGCTCGAAATGAATAAGTTTCTCGCTATCAATGATGAAGTTAAGCGTCATTCTATTGGACGCGGCTTCACTTACTCTGTCCTGCCTCCCGCTTACGTAAACACGTGACCTTGCTCGAAATGAATAAGTTTCTCGCTATCAATGATGAAGTTAAGCGTCATTCTATTGGACGCGGCTTCACTTACTCTGTCCTGCCTGCCGCTTACGTAAACACGTGACCTTGCTCGAAATGAATAAGTTTCTCGCTATCAATGATGAAGTTAAGCGTCATTCTATTGGACGCGGCTTCACTTACTCTGTCCTGCCTCCCGCTTACGTAAACACGTGACCTTGCTCGAAATGAATAAGTTTCTCGCTATCAATGATGAAGTTAAGCGTCATTCTATTGGACGCGGCTTCACTTACTCTGTCCTGCCTCCCGCTTACGTAAACACGTGACCTTGCTCGAAATGAATAAGTTTCTCGCTATCAATGATGAAGTTAAGCGTCATTCTATTGGACGCGGCTTCACTTACTCTGTCCTGCCTGCCGCTTACGTAAACACGTGACCTTGCTCGAAATGAATAAGTTTCTCGCTATCAATGATGAAGTTAAGCGTCATTCTATTGGACGCGGCTTCACTTACTCTGTCCTGCCTCCCGCTTACGTAAACACATGATCTTGCAGCAACTAATCGCATTGTTTTCGCATCTAAAGGGCGGACGGCCTTATTCTACTGCGAAACAAATTCTTTTTATAACGCACCTGAAAAACTTACGTGCAATAAGTATCAATTTTACAAATACCCAGTAAGTAAAACATTCAGCTGATTTTGCAATAAACCGCAGCTTATGACGTCATTAGCTGCAACTGCGTTTTTAATGCAACGTTAACAGCATTTCTTTTTAACGTTCATTAAGTGCTGTAGTAAAGTTTAGCATTGATAATTCTCACTTTGAATTATAGTTCGTCTGAGATCTAAAAGTTGTGTAAATTTGTCGTTTGTGATGTTATTTAGAACATGGAACAGATTACTGTATTAAGAAATTATTCAAGCTATCTTAATTATCTTAAAATTGTATTTACCTACTTATGAAAAATTGCTTTTATATAAATTTAATGTAGGCCTACAATAATTTGGTAGCGTCTATTTTACTGGTGTAAACTAAACACGTCTTTAACATAATAATTTTAAAATGTTTAAAAAAGTAAATTCCCAAATAAGTCTACAAAGAAAATTTTCATTCTAGTTTTTATTTTTTTATAATTACAATTAATATAAATGTGCGTGAGTGTTCCAATATGTATATATATATATATATATATATATATATATATATATATATATATATATATATATATATATATAGGCCTATATATATATATTTATAAATTCAATTATAATTCTTGTATTTGTATTTAGACTTTTGTTCTTTATTATATATATATATATATATATATATATATATATATATATATATATATATATATATATATATATATAAGTAGTAAAATAGAAAGCGAATTTACTTGCAATTTTCTATTTTTCCATTTTATATTGGTATTATTTTTTTGTTTGTTACTATTAATAGGCTTTCTTTTTTCGTCGCTTGCATTGTGTTTTAGTTTCTTTTCGTTTTCTTTTCATATTGTCCGTTTGTGAAGCAAGTTTCGATGCCGATAATCTAATTTGTTTGTTGATTTTATTCTTTTAATTTATTTTTAATCCTAGCGCGTTATTTATGATATTCTATGGTAACCATGGCAACAATTTAAGGTTGAGGGGGTTTCGACAACAACCAGATGCGGGTAGTAGAAAAATTCATATACATTAAAAAAATACGTTTGTAGCAATGGGAAGATTGGTTCATTGCCAAAGGGTAGATTTTGAACACGAAGATACTCAGTTCGAATCCGAATTAGACCTCCAAATTTTTAAAATTGAATTATTTAATAAATATTTGAAGACACTGTATCAACATCAATTGTCATCTACTGTAGATTTAAAAAAATATATTTAACCTTGGATTGAATGAATAAAAACGTATGCTATTATTATGGATTGAAAATGTCTACATTATAAATATATATATATATATATATATATATATATATATATATATATATATATATATATATATATACAGTATATAATAAGAGAGAGAGAGAGGTAATATAAGGTACTGAATAATAGCAGAAATTATTGTGTTAACTGCAATTAAGTCCAGACATTGAAGAATGTAAGAATAGCAGTGCCTTAATAGAAAAGAATTCGGTGCTCTTGAGGGACTCGGCTGAACTGCGTTAGAAACGGACTGTACACATCATTTTGCGTTGTGACTGTACTGTTCGCGCTATCTCCCTCTTACTCTGGCTTTGTGTCTTTCCTCCAGTCCTAGCCTGAAACTTTTACTATACGTCCAATAGGACCTCCTTGTTCACACGCTACGGCTACTGGTATTAGTATAAACAGGACCCGCAATAAGTACGGTCACTGTTGCGTTAATCTGCCTAATGTACGTTACAATTTCCCCGGTGTAAAAGCGACCAGAGCTACCATTACAGTTTTTCTACCTGATCCTCTACCCTCAATCTTGAGTGAAATGAACGAAATAAGCGACTATCAGAGAAGTGTACCTGCCCGGGGCATTCTATACTCTCCTCAAAGAGTTTCAACTGTCAGACCCTTTTATTTTTCTGATTTCAAACAAACTTTGGACTGCCTAAATGATAGTTAATGATTGTTATATATTTATGTTTTGTAACTTTATATAGTGCTTCATAATATTAAAAAAAAAAATGTTTACACAAGTTTATAATTATTTCCATATTTTTGTGTTTCTCTATTTTAAGACGGATAACTTAATCCAGCTTTTGAGGGTAGGTCAGGGTTTGAAGTTGTGTCACCACTTTCTTATATTTCTTCAGTGTTTTTGCAATACGTTTTCTTCAGTGTTTTTGCAATACGTTTATCCAGCCTTCTTCGTTTTCATTCCAAGTTAAACTGTAACGCCATCAACATGCTCGCTACGTTTTTAGTTTTCATACAGTGGATAATTTCTTTAATTCTGGACTGTAGTCTTTGCAACATGCTATTAAGTATATTGTTCCAACCTTCAACTGAATTTGTAGTCTTTTGCCACAGTTCTATTTTGTACATAATTTGCTCATTTCCCATCCATTGTTCAATAAAATAATTTTAAAAACTGTTAACTCATCATTTTTTGGTTTTGGGGAATGACAGGGGGTGGGGAATTGCTGGTTGAACGAACTTGGGGCTGTAGAGGGTAGTGGAATTTAAGCTTGGTCGCTTATTTAGCACATACCGAATTTGCTATCCCTTGGTTGAATGTCCTTGGCGGTAGTAGAAGTAGTTTGGCCGCTTATTTCGCTCATTCCGTGATGGTCGCTTTGTTAATACATTCATTTCCCCAGATATTCACTGCACGATAAACGTTTCTAAAATATAAGTTTCTTATAATCAGTCAGCCAGTATAACTGTCTGAGGAGGATGAGAAAGGATTTTGAAGATAGGTAGGATGGAAGTAGGATGTTACCTGATGCATAATGTCGCTTAGCTAAAGTGTACCTTTCGAGGTATCGCGATGATATACTCAACCCTTGTGAAGGACAAGGATAAGCAAGGGTATTTGTAATGAGATAGGGCTAAGAAAAGGACTAAATAATCCCTCGGTATTGGGAATAGGGGGAAATATGGCATCGCCTAGGCTGGATTGCTTACAACGGGTAAAGAGATGTCAAGCAGCAAGCCTGCACAATACAAACAAGTAAGAACAAAAGCAGTGCAAACAAGAATACTCTACTGAGAAACAAAAGTACAAGGAAAAATCGAATAACAATAAAAATTGTATGTATTACGTAATCCAAAGTAATCTTACTGAGCAAAACTATAACAGATTTTTGTGTGTAGGTACATTCTCAGATTATCGTACGTTTTGGCAACCATGTAGGTACCTAGATGCACATATAAACCTAATTTTTTTAGGTATCTGAAATAAACTTTTTCTAGAACTTGACCACATATTGTTGGTATCTCTTTAATGTGTTTAAATTTGAGACGACAAAGCTGATCCGCCTTTGATAAGAGTTGATTAGAATCCAGTTGGGCAGGGAAAACAATTTTTCCAACTAAAAACTGTTAATCTAAAATAGTATCAACAGCAATAAGCATGTTGTTTAACTAAGTATTAATTAGGTGTTTATGGTAATTAAAATTAATGTGATAATTCTGTAGTAAAGCAATGTGAAAGCGAGTGAAGATAATAATCATCGACGAAGAATATATTAGGCCTGCTTTATTTTGTGGAATTTATACTACGAGTTAAATACTTCTAGTTTATAATATTTTAGCTTGAAACGAATGAACTGTTTGGTCTACACAACTTTCGGCGAGAGGCCAAAGATTAGCTCCAGCTCCTGCTGCCATGAGCACAGGTACTTTATATTGCACAACAGAACACCTTCAGGAATGCATGCAATTCAGGCGCCATAACATGAGCCAGGCCTATCAGCACATTTCTTGTAAACTAAAGCTTAAAGTACTCGACTTAATATAACAAATATGATGCTTTCAAAATTTTAAATTGAACTGCTCAATTTAATCACTCCTAAGATTTGAACTTAATAAAATTGATTAACTTTTTATTTCTCTCTTTGTCATGTTGACTTCTTTACATTAAAAAAATATTTATATAAATTTTAAACTGTTAGGGGCTATATGTATATACTACTTAAATAAATTATTAAGCACGCCATTCTTTTGGCCCTTTTAAATTTTATATCTGATGCTTTAACTGTTTCATTGTCTTTGGTTTTTTTCAACTCACATTGTCTTTCAAAACTCCTAAAAGTTATTTCTATTGTTCATGTGTCTCTAAAAAAGTTAAAGAAAGGTTAAAGAGTCTCTATGATCCTTAACGTCTGGAAGATATTGCGGTTGGTCGCCATCTTATAGGAAGTATAACTCATAAGATGTAGCAAGAGACTTGATATGAGCACGAAGCGAGTTCGCCGACAAGTGTATATGGAAAGCCAAGCAGCTGTCTACCCTTGCCACAGTGAGGAACAAGACACTGCGGTTGGGGCAGACATATATATAGCAATATACAGTATTAAGTACTGTACACCCAAAACTGAGTCAGAGAGCTCTCACACCACTCAAACAAGCAGGTCCCGCGCATCGTCTGGCCCAAGACTGCTATAGCTTCGTCATCGTCATCATCATTGTTTTTAAAGTAGACTTTATTTATTTTGTATCGATTGTAAACAAGCTTTATCAGTGACTGTTCACTCAAATAAATATTGTCCAAAGTTTCCATTCGAAGTTAGACCACAACAAACAGGTCTAGTGACTTCAATGCTGGAACCTTTATTTAACCTTTTAAATGGTAGCTAAGCTGTTTAATTGTTTCATTGTATTTAAATGTTGCTTCATCCGACGAAACAAACTAATAAAACTTCTACTTGCTACACTTGTCCTGAAGCTTTTCAGAAAACTGTATGTAATACAGTTAAAACTATGGTCTTTCACTTATTAACTTATAAAATTACATGAAGACTTCATTTTTTAATACGAGTTTTACTAAACTATTGGTCGATAATCGTGTATAAATTTGCTTACCATATCGGTATTTTCATTACTTAATCAGGGTTTCTCCTTCTCGTTAACATTGCTTATGTTCTTCAAATTTAGAATCGTTACTCTTGTCAGTAGTTGTTCAAAATTCTATTTTCCAACGTCGTTCAACGCCTTGAGTATTGTCAGTCTTCCAGTTACACTTCAAGTTCATCCATGTTTATAAGCCTTACTCAGCTAAGTTTATGGCATAGGCCTACTACGATTTACTCAGGAATTTATTACATACAAAGATTTATCAATAAAGAATTACATTGTTGTTAAACAAATGTTTTGAAATATCAGCTTTCATCAGGTTTTCAAACAGAAATTATGCCCTTCCAATGATAAAAAAATATTTAATAAGATTTTAACTTAATATGTACAATGAATAAAGTAACTTAGCTTATGTGTTAAAACAGGTGATCTATAACATAAAATCAGCTGTTGTATGAAATCATATGTTGTAACCTAATTTAAGCTAAAATATGAAGAGCATTTGTGACTTCAGTGTATGTAATGAATTTACTCCAATGCGGGGCACATAACCATACCTAGCCACAAAATATTTCGGAACTATACCTAGCTACGTAACAGTCCTACATTCTGCTATGTTTATACTCTATGGAATATCAACTATTTAGGTCTTTTATAAAAGTTTCAAGTTCTGTGGGTATTACATTTATATTTTAATCCAATATCAAATACTGGAAACGAGCCCTTGGTTGTTTGAGCAGTAAATAAATTAAAAACCCCATACCAAGTAGTATTGCATGACAAGGTTATGAGAGGTCAGGTTTGTTGTTTACATTTTTTATAATCCAAAATTGATTTACCTGAATATTTTTATATTTTAAAGGTATAGTTAAAAATGCCATGCCACTCTACAAATTAATAATTTAATTTGTTTACAGTGTTAAATATTTACCAGTTTACGTACTAATCACTATAGCGTTTGTAAGTCACAAATTACCATAAGAGGTTGTAATGGTTGCAAATACTTTTAATATTCTCGAGTTAACTAGAGGTTGTAATGGTTGCAAATACTTTTAATATTCTCGAGTTAACTAGAGGTTGTAATGGTTGCAAATACTTTTAATATTCTCGAGTTAACTAGAGGTTGTAATGGTTGCAAATACTTTTAATATTCTCGAGTTAACTAGATGTTGTAATGGTTGCAAATACTTTTAATATTCTCGAGTTAACTAGAGGTTGTAATGGTTGCAAATACTTTTAATATTCTCGAGTTAACTAGAGGTTGTAATGGTTGCAAATACTTTTAATATTCTCGAGTTAACTAGATGTTGTAATGGTTGCAAATACTTTTAATATTCTCGAGTTAACTAGATGTTGTAATGGTTGCAAATACTTTTAATATTCTCGAGTTAACTAGAGGTTGTAATGGTTGCAAATATTTTTAATATTCTCGAGTTAACTAGAGGTTGTAATGGTTGCAAATACTTTTAATATTCTCGAGTTAACTAGAGGTTGTAATGGTTGCAAATACTTTTAATATTCTCGAGTTAACTAGAGATTGTAATGGTTGCAAATACTTTTAATATTCTCGAGTTAACTAGATGTTGTAATGGTTGCAAATACTTTTAATATTCTCGAGTTAACTAGATGTTGTAATGGTTGCAAATACTTTTAATATTCTCGAGTTAACTAGAGGTTGTAATGGTTGCAAATACTATTAATATTCTCGAGTTAACTAGAGGTTGTAATGGTTGCAAATACTTTTAATATTCTCGAGTTAACTAGAGGTTGTAATGGTTGCAAATACTTTTAATATTCTCGAGTTAACTAGATGTTGTAATGGTTGCAAATACTTTTAATATTCTCGAGTTAACTAGAGATTGTAATGGTTGCAAATACTTTTAATATTCTCGAGTTAACTAGATGTTGTAATGGTGGCAAATACTTTTAATATTCTCGAGTTAACTAGAGATTGTAATGGTTGCAAATACTTTTAATATTCTCGAGTTAACTAATCTTATTGAGAGTCAATGAAAATTCAAATTTGAACTCTGAGTATTTAAGTCGTTAGCAAAAAGTAGCCTCTGTAAAGTAGAAAGTAAACGCAAAACATACTTGCTCCGTTTAAAGCCTATTTATAGACGTTCAATTAATAAGACATCGTTATAAATGACTTGAAAATAAACGCGTCAAAATAAAAGCAATAAATAACGCCGGGGAGAGATTGCAACAGAAACTAGAGCGACGAGGATATTATTAAACGCAGGCTCCAATTATACCGGGCCTAACAAGCGCTTCTGCAGATCTCAATTAATCAGAATTAAATAATTCATTAAAACTTTGCTAACTATTCTATCTCTCGAGATGAACTCGTAGAGGCCTCTTAAGTGGTGATGGTTGTTGGACGGCCTATATACACTATCCGGTAGGAAGTAATTTGCCAACAATAACACTAGATTTACTTCCTAACAATGCCACTCATTCATGGCAGTATTATTATTAGTTTAGTTTAAAAAACAACAAAAGTATCCTTGCAAAATTTCCTTCGCGTTTACTTCATTCATGGTATTTTGTATAAGCAAAATTTATGTTGCTTGGAAAAATGATATTAAATGTTTTTTCAAATCAATAGGATCTTGAAATGTAGTACGAAAAATTTCCCATTCCTACAAAATTCCATTTACCCTTCTTAGAAGGGACTGTAGTTATTGGACGTCTTTTTTGTCCCCGATAGGGAGTAGGGGCCTGGTACCCGCTCTACCCTCTAACATTGGGGTTTTGTCCCTAATTTAGGGTGCGCGTACATTGGACGCAAACTGATGGTGCAAGGTAGCACGAAGAAACAAAATAGTTTGGAAAAGAAACAAGCGGATTTCCACTGGAATGCCGTACAGTTGCCTGTGCGGGCTTGTACCACCAATTACTCACGACCACGTGCCTTCAGGATGACCACCTAATGCAAGCTCAGGTGCTTGTACGCGCTTGTACCATCATTTATTCATGACCACGTGCCTTCAGGATGACCATCTAATGCAAGCTCAGGTGCTTGTACGCGCTTGTACCATCAAATACTCACGATCACGTGCTTTCAGTATAAACATCTCATGCAAGCGCGGTGTAAGTGTGCACTTGTACCACCAATTACTCACGCAAGCTTGCCTCCAACATAAACCCACCCTAACCTTGTCCATATCCACAACGCTTTTCTCCCTTCGCAGGCGATAACAGTCGCACTAGTTTTTCTTAAAACTACAAATCCTATTTACATCCAGGCCCTTATTTTGAAAACGTTTGTATAAGTGTTACAGTAGATATACATTGTTTGCCTGCTAATTCCTTTTCCCTGCACCTCCTATGTTTTTCGCCTTTAGTCCACCCCACTCTATGTAACACTCAGTTCTGTTATAAATCCATGTTTTAGAAGAAGTGAAATCTACTTATCCATTAACGTCCTCACTCGGTTCTAATATTGCACTTCAGATTGCACTTCTGTACCACTGGCTTAGAACATTTATTACATTATTCTCTTTCGCCTTAGTTGTAGAGTACATTTAGTTTTTTTTCAGCTATCAATGGTTTATATCCTTTATGTACGTGGGAAAGAAGTATTCTCCACGTCAGACACAGTACCAACCTTTAGTCCCTAAAGAAACGGGCCTCTTATCCCGGAAGTTAATTATAAACAACTGGAACATAACAAATAGCCTTAGCTTATCTGTTCGGCGCTATCCTATAACAAATCTGAAAAATCCTGATAGTTATAACGTGCAAATTTAACCTAAAGTATTTAAAGTTCTGAGTTATGTAGTGAGTTATGTTCCCATTACTTCTGTTTGAACTGATAGAAGCTGGTAAACAGGATGGCGAATGCACGTTTAAATTGGATTTGGTCCCCTATGTTCGTTGTGGTTATGCCTATCCCAATCGATATATCGAAACTGGCAGAGAAATCACGGCTATGTAGGCTTGAATTTTAATTGGAATTTAACTAATTGTTTTTGTTTACCTATTATATTCATTTTACTATTGCAATTCGATGGACTTGTGAACTGTGACGTGTTCGCTTAACGTCTCCAAATTTAGTAAGACGTACGAAATTCCCCGAAGGTTTCCGAAGTTCAAATATGGTGGTTAATATAACAGCTGTTCTCATGTTCACTCAGACGTTGTTTTGAAGTTATATTTAATTAATTTTTAAATAGAGTTTTCCTTTTAAATGAAGTAAAAAAATTGATTCATAACAAAACTAACCATATTCTGAAGTGGAGGAATTAAATCAACGTACACGTTCTAAGACTTACGTGGTTAGATTGCGTTTGGCGCTTTAACTTTGGTTTTTTTTACTAACCTGATGTATTGTAATACGGAACCCGCGAATATCGAGGTCTACTGTACCTTGTTGTCGACACGCCAACGACAAAGATGGGAATCATATTTTTAGATATTCCTTTATGTAATAACACCATTGATATTAATAACTATACCTACACCTGTATTAAACATTACAAATGTCATTGTATTATTAATTAACTAATAATATTATACATTGTATTACATAATTCAAAGGTAGCAACACTGTAATAGGCAGCCGTGGGACTGACCTGGGGAAAATGACGTTCTTATAGCGCTCCTGAATAAATAATAATAAACCGAAAAAATGTTTTATTTATTACAAATGGTCTAGACATCCAAATCATTTGGGCTAAATATGTCTTATTCATTTTTCCAATATTTTGCAAGCCGTAGGTTTTCTTCTTGCAAAAGATACTATCAGGCCTCATTTATAAAATTAGTCAGTGGGTTTGGCCTACTAGAGTTAATACTTCTTTTGAAGAAAGTACTTCATAGAGCTTTCAATAGAGTTTATATAATATTGGTGAAAATTACAGAATGTATTTAATAGAAAACTTTTATTTTCCAAATTTAAGTGAAATCTGTTCTTAAAACGGATGAGACGCGCGTAAGAAATCGGAAACACATTTTCATTGTTTGAATTAATTATAGTAAGATTTATAAATAAATTAAAATATTTAATAACTAATAAAAATTTTAACAATTACATTTAACTTAATAATTTACATTAAATAAAGTAAAATATCGTACTTGTGAATCAGCTGTTCTATAATTTAACATGTAACATAAAATCAGCTGTTGTATGAAATCATATGTTATAACTTAATTTAACCTAAAATATGAAAAGCATTCTGAGACGTGAGTTGAGATGATTTTACTCCAGGGCAAAACATACAACTATACCTAGCCATACGAAATACTCGTATTTTGGAAGTATACTAGCCAAAACAAGTAGAAAAAATCGATAATACACGTTTCAAAATTATAAATAATAAATAAACGATGTAATTTGATTGTACGTAGTCTACGCCTTAAAAGTATGCAAATGTTAAGCAGGGTTGATTTCGAATTAAAAAGTTCAATTGTTGCAAGGGAAAAAGCCAAAAAAACATTGGTTGAAAAATGACTCTGGATTCGTTTCCGTTAGTAATATGCGTCCTAGCGGCGCCTCACGTGCGCGCATGTCCATTAGGGAAGTCATTAGTAACTTGCAGAACAAGGCGTATTGTGATGAGAAAATACAAGTTATGCTTTGTGATACTGTCTTAAACGCAATATTTTTAATAAAATCTTCAATCAGGGGTAAATTGAATAACCTATTGTATTTTATAACTGTCTGTTTTTAATACCCCCACACTTTTGTACTTTATACAGTTTTAAATTTGCTCTGTGACTTTCCTCCTCCCAATCAGCCACTCCTCTCAGTGAGATAGGGCAAATAAAATAAACCCCTTAGAAAAAAACCTTATATCGTCAATTAAATCCTTCCATATTATAATTCCACAATTACTTTGAGACTCACCTTTCCTTAAGTCCAGCCTTAAACGTAAATCCCTATTTCCATAATTTTATTCGCAGCAAGTGTAACCTTGCACACCCACGGGCCCACCGAACCCTCTTCTTTCCTGACTGACTGTTAAGTCATTGGAAACCCAACAAGTTAGATATAAACTTTCCTTGATAGGCAAGAATCTTAGTATCCGGTAAGATTTCGTTGGAATGCACAATCTTTGCATACGTTCTTATTGTTATTCGACCTTCCCTTTATGTACTTTTGTTAACAAGGAAAGTATTTATGTTTGTACAACTTTTGTCTTCCTTCTTTGTTATGATAAAACAACTGTTTGAAGTGGGCTTGCGGGTAAACATATCTTTTCATCCTCGTTGAAGTCAGATACATCAAATAAGTGAATCTACCCACACAATGACGTAACTTGACTGTCTTCGTAGTACACGGCCTTCCTTCCATCCATCCATCCTTGTCTTACAGGTGGTGTAACTGGTAGTTACTCCTTTATAACCGGACTTTGAATTTTGTAAATTTTTAAAAACTTACTGAGACAGAACGTTTATGATCTCTCCGTGACGATCTTCATGAGTGGCTTCTGCTTGGAGTTGTTAGGTTTTAAAGGTTTGAATCGGTGACGGTTTTAAAGGCAGGTTTTCGATAATATCAATGAGTAAGTGTGATTTGTATTGGGTTTGTTTGTTTATTATGTTTGTACTTTGTGTATTTGAAAATTTCATATTGTTCTTGTGTGTTGAGATGTGGTCCTTTTTTTGTTGATGTGTAAGATCTATAAAATATTAGATTTGGAAAACTAGACAATCTTATAGATTAGGCCTTTTTCTGAATGTTTTTATAAAAATCTAAGTAAAGATTTAAAGACGTTAGTTAGATCTTGAATATTATAGCATAAAACAAATGGTTGGCTTTTGTGCCTCCATGCGTTCGTAAAGATATTTGTAGAATTTTGAGGTTCTAGCAAAAAGTACAATCCTTAAGAGGTATTGAAAATATGTTACAATAATTGACTTCATTTATTATTTACGTAGCCTGTATGTAAATAATCTATTCATAACTGCAAGGTTCGTAGGTTAGATCCCAGCTCCCGTTTATATTAAATAGAATATAACACTTCAAACGGAACTTTCTTATAGAATAATTGCAAAAGAAATCGTTGATGACATTTTATGTCATTCACTTGGCCTAATCCAAAGCCTCTGTCAATGAAAATACTTGAATATTTGTTACAACCTACCCCCTCCCAAGGGTTAATGTCGCCCCGGGAAAAGAAATTGAAAACCATTACTGTTGATGAAAGCGCTCCTTGTAAGGGTAGGAACTTTTGAGTAAGTTTTTAAGCGCACCCACTCACCCCCTATTTTGAATTGGTTCAATTCCTTTCACAGACCGCCACACCCTTAAGGTGAATTTCTAAAGGTTTCACTTGATGGAAGTAAAAAGAATGTCGGATATTTTTCATTGCTTGAAAAGAGAAAAAGACAGAGGCGGAAGGGAAATAATTTGTTCGATGAAGTTAACTCTGGCTCGTGAGTGTAACTTATTGAGCTACTCATTGGGTAAACACAACATGATTTAGTAAGAGGAAAACGTGACAGACCATTTGTTATTTTTGTTGACAATACAATCGCCGTCAATAAAATAGGAAATCTAGTAGGACTAGACTGTGAAGAGTGTATGGAAAGCATCGTTCTAATAGTTTGAGCAACAATTACAATGTTAAAGTTTCCCATCTTCAAGTATCGTAAGAATGTTTTGAAATATAAACGTCCCTTACTTATTCAAACTTTAAAGTTATTCTTACATTAAAAAGGCTGAAATAATTTAGTTGCCTTTGTAACTTGAAATCCCAGTTATTAGTATCCCTGTAGATAACATTAGTAGCTTCTGTACGTTAGACATTTTTGCGTTACGTAGCTTGAAATCCCAGTTATTAGTATCCCTGTAGATAACATTAGTAGCTTCTGTACGTTAGACATTTTTGCGTTACGTAGCTTGAAATCCCAGTTATTAGTATCCCTGTAGATAACATTAGTAGCTTCTGTACGTTAGACATTTTTGCGTTACGTAGCTTGAAATCCCAGTTATTAGTATCCCTGTAGATAACATTAGTAGCTTCTGTACGTTAGGCATTTTTGCGTTACGTAGCTTGAAATCCCAGTTATTAGTATCCCTGTAGATGACATTAGTAGCTTCTGTACGTTAGGCATTTTTGCGTTACGTAGCTTGAAATCCCAGTTATTAGTATCCCTGTAGATGACATTAGTAGCTTCTGTACGTTAGGCATTTTTGCGTTACGTAGCTTGAAATCCCAGTTATTAGTATCCCTGTAGATGACATTAGTAGCTTCTGTACGTTAGGCATTTTTGCGTTACGTAGCTTGAAATCCCAGTTATTAGTATCCCTGTAGATAACATTAGTAGCTTCTGTACGTTAGACATTTTTGCGTTACGTAGCTTGAAATCCCAGTTATTAGTATCCCTGTAGATAACATTAGTAGCTTCTGTACGTTAGACATTTTTGCGTTACGTAGCTTGAAATCCCAGTTATTAGTATCCCTGTAGATAACATTAGTAGCTTCTGTACGTTAGACATTTTTGCGTTACGTAGCTTGAAATCCCAGTTATTAGTATCCCTGTAGATAACATTAGTAGCTTCTGTACGTTAGACATTTTTGCGTTACGTAGCTTGAAATCCCAGTTATTAGTATCCCTGTAGATAACATTAGTAGCTTCTGTACGTTAGACATTTTTGCGTTACGTAGCTTGAAATCCCAGTTATTAGTATCCCTGTAGATAACATTAGTAGCTTCTGTACGTTAGACATTTTTGCGTTACGTAGCTTACGTTATACAGTTACGTTATGTAAAATGTATGTAAATTATGTAAAAAAATTCGAATGTAGGAAGAATGACTCTCAAGCTTGATTTAATAATTGTTAATTCTCAGAGTTGAAGAAACGAACATTCTCACTAGGAACTGAAATCACACTTCGTGGTAACTTCAGTATTTTAAAGGTATGTCTTGACAATTACTAGAAGTAATAAGCTTGCTACAAGTATTTCCTGTTTACAACCAATGTTGAGGATGACTGGTAGATTGCATGGGATGAGTTTACAATAAGGTGTCGGCCAATGAGTACATGATGGCACAGAATAAGAAGCAGGTGGGCCAAGGTATGTCTTGACAATTACTAGAGGTAAGAAGCTTGCTACAAATATTTCCTGTTTACAACCAATGTTAAGGATGACTGGTAGATTGCATGGGATAAGTTTACAATAACGTGTCGGCCAATGAGTACATGATGGCACAGAATAAGAAGCAGGTGAGCCAAGACAGAGATTGCATGCTGTAAGTTGCTCCGGTCGACATTTTCGTAGGGGCAATTTGATTTACGTATTTCTATCGTAATAATTATCGTAAAAGATTATTTTATTACGTCTTCAAAATTTGTTGTACAGATGTCTGTTTCTTATATCACAAAGGCCATTGGCCAACGGTATCATAAAAAAAAGTTGAATACGAAAACTATAGGGCTACTGCCCTAATCATATAGGATGGTTATAACAACAGAAATAAGTCGGTTATTATTTAGTCTTTTTAAAAAAATTGAACAGGAAAAAAATGGAAATATAGTTCGACATTTTTGTTTAGCGGGAAAGAATAGGGAACCCATAAACTTTTTTGTGGGTTAGGGCTCGTGGTGAGACATTAGAAGTGAGTTAGTACGTATTTGATTGAAAGAATTTTCACTGTGTAAAATATAGTGTTGTGTAATGACGGGTAGTTGGAAAACGGTTATTGAACTTTTCAGAACGCCTCTAAAACCCCTGAATAAAATAGCTTTCCCTCTATCGTTATCAGCTTCAAACATTTTCGTTCTTTCCGAAGCTAGTTTCGCGTAGACCATCTTATCTGGCCTTGCTTATAATGGTCAGACACATTTAGTCCTACAGAAATACGTCAGTGAAACTGAACAAAAGGCTATAGAATAAGTTTAAGCTGCAACTAACAGGTGAACCTATACACAGTATGTAACAGAGATCTACAGCCTTTAAATAATCAAGGCGATCAAGTGATTAAAGTAAATTAATAAATGTAATCACGCTAAACTTATAAATCTTATCACTGAGTAATTATTTATTCACTTTTTTATAACAAAGAAACTTTTGTTATTGTTATCAGAATTTGAATTTGTGTTAAATTATGAAGTAATGTCTAATTTTGTAGTAATTCCGAAACCTAAGGACATGTCTTTTGAACTTTTGTAACGTTTATTTTGTGTGTTGCAAGATACTGTTTTTATTTGCATATTTCAATGTTAATACAAAATTTTAACGCCAGACTTACAATATGTTATATAATTTGTATAACTTCGAACCTAATGTAAATTTGGTTACCTTATAGATATTGTATATTTATTTACTAATTTATTATCTAAACCTTTACTTACAATAACACTTGTTAAACCCTCTTTAGGTGATTACCGTGTGACGAAAATTACATCTAGATTTCCGAATTTATAAATTATAAAAATTACTGTGGCTTTTGTATCTATTGTTTTTGGTTAATTTTGTAATTTGTAAATAGAATTAATTAAGTTTTTTAAAATTTTAGAATTAGTTTATTTATTTTGAATAATTCAGCTAAATGTGTTCAATAAGTAGGCAATACAATACAGTATCATCTAATATTAGCAAGTGGGTAGTAAATATTTGCCAATGCTTCCACGTTATAGGCCTATAAATTCGCAATGTTTAAATTCAAGTTATTCTCTTATATTAAGAAAGAACTTATTTTTATCATTTTATTTAGAAAATAATTGGATAAACTGACTGTTTCTTGGGTCAGGAAATTGAGATTGAGCTGAATCATTTTAAAGACTAAAGTTGCCGTAAGAGGTTTAATTGAGGACATTTCAAATAATTGTCATTTAACCAATGTGTCAATTAAAGTAGTTGTGCAGCTGCAAAGTTGTCAACCCTGTTTTCACGGGTTGCCGTATACCGTAGGGAACACCCCATAACATAGGTTGAATATTCTTTGCCCCTTGGTTAGTTGATGGTCGGTGAAGCAGTGCCACATCTCGGTTAATTGACAATTTGGTTATTTTGGATGTTTGATAATCGTTTGGGTTTGTTATGTTCCGAATGTTGCAACACTGTTTTCGCGGGTTGCCGTATACCGTAGGGAACACCCCATAACATAGGTTGAATATTCTTTGCCCCTTGGTTAGTTGATGGTCGGTGAAGCAGTACCAAATCTCGGTTAATTGACAGTTTGGTTATTTTAGATTTTTGATAATCGTTTGGGTTTGTTATGTTCCAAATGTTGCAACACTGTTTTCGCGGGTTGCCGTATGCCGTAGGGAACACCCCATAACATAGGTTGAATATTCTTTGCCCCTTGGTTAGTTGATGGTCGGTGAAGCAGTACCACATCTCGGTTAATTGACAGTTTGGTTATTTTAGATGTTTGATAATCGTTTGGGTTTGTTATGTTCCGAATGTTGCAACACTGTTTTCGCGGGTTGCCGTATGCCGTAGGGAACACCCCATAACATAGGTTGAATATTCTTTGCCCCTTGGTTAGTTGATGGTCGGTGAAGCAGTACCACATCTCGGTTAATTGACAGTTTGGTTATTTTGGATGTTTGATAATCGTTTGGGTTTGTTATGTTCCGAATGTTGCAACACTGTTTTCGCGGGTTGCCGTATACCGTAGGGAACACCCCATAACATAGGTTGAATATTCTTTGCCCCTTGGTTAGTTGATGGTCGGTGAAGCAGTACCACATCTCGGTTAATTGACAGTTTGGTTATTTTAGATGTTTGATAATCGTTTGGGTTTGTTATGTTCCGAATGTTGCAACACTGTTTTCGCGGGTTGCCGTATGCCGTAGGGAACACCCCATAACATAGGTTGAATATTCTTCGCCCTTTGGTTAGTTGATGGTCGGTGAAGCAGTGCCACATCTCGGTTAATTGACAGTTTGGTTATTTTGGATGTTTGATAATCGTTTGGGTTTGTTATGTTCCGAATGTTGCAACACTGTTTTCGAATTTGGTGACGAAAAAGAATACAAAATTATAGCCTATACAATTTCAAAATTGAAATAATTACAATTAGTTTTATTTAGATGTATTTCTGATTCTTTAAAAAAACCTTAAGGGGTAAAATTATGTAATAATGATAAAGTTCGTATTTGTATAAAACTTGACAATTTATTATTCCTGGAAACTAAAGTCATGTACGTCATCTAAGATATTTAACTTTTACTTCTCCGCGCGGGAAATGCGGGAAAGCTAATCATGTTTACTTACCAACTGTGAAGAGTCTGCTGTACTTTTCACCCCTTATCTAGTTTCTACCCCAGCGCACTCTGCCATGGTATAAAGAGTCAGGTAAGGGGTGACCTGTGAAGCAACCCTCGGAACCAATTACAACCCTTTCAAATTTATAAGAACAGTTTTGTAGCTGATAACAGAATAAGAAACTTAAGGGTTGCCAGTATTTGAATTAGTTTGAGTTTGCTTGAAGACACTCTGTAATAGTAATGAATTTCTATTTGTATAAACTGTTTCTTTAAGGAGATGTGAAATTAATTAACATATTAAGTGCTAACTCCCAGATAAATTAACCGTACTAACCAAATATTTCTATTATTTATTCTACGATTAAGAGTTTTATGCAAAATGTTTGCAAGTAGACTACACATTTAAGGAATAATGAGGTTGGCTGGACGGTATTTTTTTAAGTGTTTTTTTTTTATAAATAAAATCTGTTGCGTGAGTTTAACATGGTTAAGTAAGTATACTGTGGTTTGCTTTAAACGAGATAACAAGCTACTTAAAGCTTGTCTTGTTAAGAAGCTTAAAAATGATCGAAAAATATTACCAATATAACAGTACGATATCAGGAGTAACACTTGACAAAGATTTTGTCAAATCCGATTTTTGTTTTGGCTATAAGTTACTCTCGAATCATTTTAGACAAGACAATTGTAATTTCAAGCGAAGCAAATTATAAATTGTAAAATTTTAAAATTAGAAAGATAACCCAATATAGCATTACAAATAAAACTGTATAAAATAAATGTTTCTTAATAAACATAGCCTATCACTTTTACTGTAATAAAATATAACTGTTTTACACTATAGGCCTACCTACAAAGTGTCCACTTAGGAGAGGTTTGGTTAGGAAAAGTAATAAGTGTGTTGACGGTTTATCCTTAGTTACTGCCTCTCTACATACAGAGACGTGTGTTACAGTACTGAGAATATTAGTTTAGTTTGGCTATTGGATAATTTACCTGGAGAAACAAGTTTATTTTAATAATAACTTGCAGCGACTGTGGTGTAATTTTGTATTAGAAATAAATAAAACTTCGTAACTAAAAAGTCCTTTTATTGAAATCCTCATGTACATTTCGGTTGCAAAGCAATCATCTTCAGAGGAAACTACTACCAGACTCTTACACGTGGTCATTATTTTTTACAATGAACTTTCGGCCTTATTAAAGTAAAGTTCAAAATAATAACATGTCCATCATTTCAGTCTTGTAGCAGTTTCCTCTGAAGATGATTGCTTTGCAACGAAACATACGTTAGGATAGAAATAAAACGTTCTTATGGTTAAAGAGGTTTTACTTACTTACAATGAAAAAGTTGTTTCGTGTGATCTATCCTGTTGCATTTAACAGTGAGGTTATGTTTTCAATGGGATACTGATATTCGTAATATTTAACCATTGTGCATAGTTTAAAACACATAAAATGGCTTGTTGTCGATAGCAATATGCAAAGAAGAAAAATTAAGAGGACGTAATCTTTGTCGAGTTGTTAAATCGGGAATTTGAGATAAAGATAACAGTTTTAGGATAATTTAGACGAGAGTATACGCAGTGTTTGTACTGGTCGTTAGTGACCCACGTGGCAGATGTCGAACATTTGCTGCTAAGTAGTCTTGTTGAGAACGTCTATATAGTTAGAAGCGACCTTATAGTGATCAATTTGAAAAGATTGCTTTGTGTGCCTAAATAATTAAAATTTTACTTCAGTTGAAATATAATTGCAAGAATTATATTATTAACTAAATTATATTTTCATTTAATTATTATTTTAATTTTTATAAAAGCCTCTCTCTTACCCCCTCTCTCTTTCTCTCTCCCTGTCTCTCTCTCATATATATATATATATATATATATATATATATATATATATATATATATATATATATATATATATAAAGAACTAAGTCAAAATACAAATACAAGAATTATAATTGAATTTACAAATGAATTGAATCTACAAATTTAAATTGAATTTTTTAATGCATATAAAAAGCCAGAAATGTATAAATCAAATTTTGCTAGTCATTGTATTAATAATAATCACATATTTCCTAATATAGATAATATGATACTTGTAAAAGAAATTAACAAAGGCCTGAGAATGAATATTTATGAAGCTTTAGAAATACATAAATATAATACTAATAATGAGTTGATAAATGAACAAATACAAGTAAAATCTAAATTTCATACTATATTCAGTGTTTGTAATGTTGGGGCAGCAAAATAAATGTTTATCAACATTGTAATTGATTTGGCATAACTATTTATTTTATCTAATTTGCACATATGTTAATTTTAATTGTTTAATATTCCTGATGATGTTGGTACTGTTAGCCAGTGAAAAGCTTTGAATTGTAAATTCAATTATAAATCTTGTATTTGTATTTTGACTTAGTTCTTTATTAATTCACAAGAATACACACACACACACACACACACACACACACACACACACACACACACACACACACACACACACACACACACACACACACACACACACACACACACACACACACACACACACACACACACACACACACACACACACACACACACACACACACACACACACACACACACACACACACACACACACACACACACACACACACACACACACACACACACACACACACACACACACACACACACACACACACACACACACACACACACACACACACACACACACACACACACACACACACACACACACACACACACACACACACACACACACACACACACACACACACACACACACACACACACACACACACACACACACACACACACACACACACACACACACACACACACACACACACACACACACACACACACACACACACACACACACACACACACACACACACACACACACACACACACACACACACACACACACACACACACACACACACACACACACACACACACACACACACACACACACACACACACACACACACACACACACACACACACACACACACACACACACACACACACACACACACACACACACACACACACACACACACACACACACACACACACACACACACACACACACACACACACACACACACACACACACACACACACACACACACACACACACACACACACACACACACACACACACACACACACACACACACACACACACACACACACACACACACACACACACACACACACACACACACACACACACACACACACACACACACACACACACACACACACACACACACACACACACACACACACACACACACACACACACACACACACACACACACACACACACACACACACACACACACACACACACACACACACACACACACACACACACACACACACACACACACACACACACACACACACACACACACACACACACACACACACACACACACACACACACACACACACACACACACACACACACACACACACACACACACACACACACACACACACACACACACACACACACACACACACACACACACACACACACACACACACACACACACACACACACACACACACACACACACACACACACACACACACACACACACACACACACACACACACACACACACACACACACACACACACACACACACACACACACACACACACACACACACACACACACACACACACACACACACACACACACACACACACACACACACACACACACACACACACACACACACACACACACACACACACACACACACACACACACACACACACACACACACACACACACACACACACACACACACACACACACACACACACACACACACACACACACACACACACACACACACACACACACACACACACACACACACACACACACACACACACACACACACACACACACACACACACACACACACACACACACACACACACACACACACACACACACACACACACACACACACACACACACACACACACACACACACACACACACACACACACACACACACACACACACACACACACACACACACACACACACACACACACACACACACACACACACACACACACACACACACACACACACACACACACACACACACACACACACACACACACACACACACACACACACACACACACACACACACACACACACACACACACACACACACACACACACACACACACACACACACACACACACACACACACACACACACACACACACACACACACACACACACACACACACACACACACACACACACACACACACACACACACACACACACACACACACACACACACACACACACACACACACACACACACACACACACACACACACACACACACACACACACACACACACACACACACACACACACACACACACACACACACACACACACACACACACACACACACACACACACGAGAGAGATACTTTGTCTCGCTCAAAGATCAGTCATTACAGTTTTTGCAAAAACATTGCTTGTAATAACTTGAAGTAAAATTGTGAATTCACAGAATTGAGAATAATTCTGTACTAACGCGATAAAAGAGCAAAGCTCATAGCAGTGATGTCGCATACCAAGCTTTGTCTTGTCTTGTAATACATTTATATATAAATAGTCTATGTAAATTTGTATTCACGGAAGAAACACAATTTATTTAAATCTATGACAAACCAGAAAAATATGTAAAAGAACTGTGACTTATAAAATAGTATTATTTCAATGGTAGAAATTAATGCTGGTGTAAAATGTGGCAGTACGAAACAATCGTTAAATAGAAGTCCGGGCGTAAGGCACCTTCGTAAAGTATATCTAGACAAAGTTATTATTTTTTTTTATTCTGACGTTAGCGTATTATTTTGTATTCAGTACATTCAGTGAAAATCTAGATACTGTAGTCGATTTTTTAAATTATAGATACAGGTACAATTTACATTTTTGTATGTCTAAAGGGAAACTTAATCCAAATAAGTTGCCCATAATATTGTACAATCTGTGGACGGTCTTAAAAAAACATAAATAAAAAACTTTATCATTTTGTAGAATGAGCGTTTGGTCTTACAGGGAAATTCAAAATAATGACATAGATATCATTTTGTACAGATGACCTCCGGAAGATTGTTTTAAGAAAAATTTAAAAAAATTAACGTGGTCATTATTTTGTAAAATAAACCCTGGGTCTTATTAACTTAAATTTCAGAATAATAAGAAGTGTTGCTAATCGAAACTTACAAAATGGAATACAGCCTTTGTCACCCTATTTGGCGTCTATAACAAGATTCCTTCAAACCTCTTGTTAAATTTTATGCACCAGTAAAAATTAAACTAACAGACTAAATTAATCTTCATTACTAAGATTTCTGTCATAAAAATCAGCAACTTCATTATTTGCACATTTTCATATATTCTTTTATAAACCTTTAAACAATTACTTCTCCGTAAAAACAAATTCTGATTTCGGGAGGTAAAAACTTTTTGTACTCCCCTAACAACATTTAACCATACAGTGTACAAAATGTTCCTCAGTTCAAAGCGAATAATTGCGAATGCAGACAGACAAAGGATGTATAGGCGGAGGTGTTTACAACACGAGATGTTACAGATGCGTGAAATCAAAGGGGGTTGTAATCGATAGAGGGAGAATACACTGCGGAGGTTGTATTATTTATTTATTTATTCGTCGCTCATCACTTTCATTAAACATTAGTTTATTCTATCAAATTCTACATTTATATTCAGTCGCGAAAACAAATTAAACTTTTAATAACTTTTCTACTACATTGGACTTGCAATTCCTGATACCGAATTTCTGATAAATATTTCCAATAAATATTTTTAGAAAGCTTATCATATATTACTTTATTCAAAATAGAATACTTTATTTCGTTAACAAGTGATACCTTTGTTAATTATTTTTTTTGTTTTGGTTTTCAACCCGAATTATTTTGCAATTGTCTATCTTCTTCTGTATAGATTGCTCTACATTTCTTGCAGTAATATGATGAACAGCAAAGCACAAGTAGCATTGGTCCCACAGCTCCCCACCTCAACCGACTTCCACTCTCCACTCCTCAGGCCTCGTGGTAAATCTACTGTTACCTTCTTTTGTACTATATTCCCCCTCATCCCTATTTTTTATTTTTATAATCACATTTCGCTTTTCATTTTAGCCAAATACATAACATAAACCGAGTACGCTTTGATTTTAACTCAGCCCTCAGTATCAGAGATCTTAACCTAATCTCACTTTATTTCATATTTCTCATATTCGTACCATAGACATACTTTGCTATGCCCTTTATCTTAACACAGATTGTTTGCTATTACCCTTAAGTAACACCTTCCGGAATGTGGGTAGGCACCTAGGTCGCTTCACCCACGTTGGTAATAGGTAAAGTCAGGTAGTAATTATGTCTCTTTCCCAGGTAGACATCTCTCATGACCCCAAAAGGGAGTAAGTCTATTTCACGTGTGCGACCTTGCACGAATGATGCCGTAACATTGGTTGCACATCCTCTACTATTGGATTTCATACCTTACCTATCTTAACTGCTTGATGAATATGCAACTTATTCTCACATGGAAATGTGTTGCTAAAGTACAATTTTTCGGAAAATTATCTTGTTATTTGTCTTGCCATTAGATTGAAAACAAATATGAGAAGATTAACAACATTCAGTTCTTGTTTTAGTTTCGTCATTTTTAATTTATTTTAAATAAATATCTTCAATTTGTGTTCTTGAAATATCGGTATTAAGGTGTGTAAGCAATCGGTGGTGAGGTTTCGTTCATGAGGCTCCAAGAAGACGAAGTTTCCTTCTGAGGAGCATGCCTATAGGTCTCCTGAGAGTTTTATCAAACGTCTGATATTTTAAATAAATATCTTCAATTTGTGTTCTTGAAATATCGGTATTTAGGTGTGTAAGCAATCGGTGGTGATGTTTCGTTCACGAGGCTCCAAGAAGACGAAGTTTCCTTCTGAGGAGCATGCCTATAGGTCTCCTGAGAGTTTTATCAATCGTCTGATATTTTAAATAAATATCTTCAATTTGTGTTCTTGAAATATCGGTATTAAGGTGTGTAAGCAATCGGTGGTGAGGTTTCGTTTATGAGGCTCCATAATATTATTTTTATCGAAAAGAAATATTTAAAGTAAATATTTAAATATCTACTTTAAAATGTCAGAATATGCCTACTTCAAAAATACGAATTTGACGATTTTTGTAACGGACTAACTAATAATTTCAATGGTAGCTCTAATATAGGAACCTATAATTATGACTTAGGAGGTCGCCTTTTCATATATGTGACTTACTTTTAATCATAGAGTGGCATCCTGCATTTCTTAATGTAAGTGAAAGGACTTTTCTCACACTTCGAAGGGACAAACATACAGTGCGTGAAGTTTCCAGGTGTCCCTCGTTCTGCTCTACTCTAGCATTTGGCTACTAACCTAACTGAAAACGTTATACAATACATATATCGTTTCTTTCGTAATCGCGTCTCTTTCTTAGCAAAAGCAGAGCAACACATTTAAAGATCATGTCTACGTCAAACTATTACAGTATTATCATTTAGTTAATTAGATCTGTTTACACTTTAAACACAACACTGATGTTTTCTGAAGTGTTGGGTTTTGATCCCGCACTGCAGCCCAGTCCACTCTAGCGATCTCAAGGTCAGAGACACGGTCACGCACTATACGTTTAGAAAAGTTTCAATAACATTTTAAAAATGAATTATTAACTCAAATTCACGATTAAAACAAATCATGTGAAAAATTTAGCTGCCACAATTCATAAAAATGTCGCTATTCTATGAAGCGCTCTAGTCGGCGTTCTAATATTATTTTATCTTTTGCGTTACCCTTAAGGATCACCGAGCATGAAATCCAAAGCGAAGCTATGTTTGCGCAGTTACTTCCAATAACCTTCCTCTCTGATCAAAACGTTCTGCATTATTGGCTTGGAGCTGAATATTAACAATCAATGGTTTTAATAAGAAAGAATATTGCGTCACATTTAAAATTCATTTACACCCTCAAAAAAAGAGGTGGCTTTCGCCCCGACTGCGATTTGCATTACTGTAAGAGAAACAGGCGGGCAAATTAATTTAGTAGTAAGATTCTGGTAGTTGAAGAATAAATTAATTTTGATTTAATATTTTAAAAATACAAAATTAAAAGTTACTGATAGACATTGCCGCTATTGGGGGAACAACTTGGCAAAATATCCAGATTTGTTATCAAAAGAAACATTAGTGGTTCTAGAAAATAGCTTCTTTAGTTTCTGTTTTCATTAGGCTATATTTTGTTATTGAATGCTTTAAACTAGTTGTTTTATCCACCCTAGAACTTCTACTCGATATTTCAAGTTCTTTTCAGCACATTGGATTCATGTAAAGTGACTACTGATAGATTTCTATTAATTTTAAAGTAGATATTCAAACCTTTAAAACTTGTGTAGGTGTGTGTGTGTGTGTGTGTGTGTGTGTGTCTGTGTGTGCGTTTGTGTGTGTGCGCGCGTTTGTGTGTGTGAACAATAGTACAGCCTTGTCTCCTGACAAAGCTACATCCTTGCAGACATATGTATTTACAAAATAGCAAATCAAATTTTGATATCTAGTTGCACAGCATTTGTTCAATCCGAAGTTATCAGTGGTTGTCAGATTTAGTCAGGAAAATAATTAATTATGCTACGTAAAATTTTAAGAATGAGGCTTATCTCTTAAAATGGACTATAACTCTTAAAATGGACTATAGTCCTATTAAGATTTAATTTTAATTCTAAATTGTCACTAGGAATAATACTGACATTATTCGGTGGGGTTTATGGAATGTTCGTAATTTGTGTTACAAATAAACTGTTGAAGTTGACATTTTTAACAATTTGAAAACCCTCAATGCATTTAGAAGTTTTTATATAAATAGTAAAATGTTGATTAAATTTTATTCAAGTTACATTTTGATTTATTATTTTAAAAATATTTACAGACAAATGATGGGTTTATGAGGTTTTCTGTCATTTTATTGTAAATATTCTTTGAAGTACTGGGGTAAATGTTCATAGACTAAATTATTACTAAATTCTGTAATGACTACGAAACTAGTAATTAGAAAGAATTTTAGTGTAATTTTAATATTTTTTATGTAAATACCTCTCATTAACTGATCTCTAATTAAGAATGTATTGTTTGAAATACTGCGTATAAATACTGTAATTTTTTGTGCCGCGATGTTTTTAAACACGGAAAATACAACCAACCTTCCATGACGGGCGAATAAAAGTCTAAGCGATTGCATATTAAATTTAATCAAAATCCGTTCCCCCAGCGTCCCCAGCGACGTGTGAATCGCTGTTTAAGGAAATGCCAAAGTGTCACTTTATATTGCGACTGTTCACTCCCTCCTCCCTTATCGAACCTCCCGCCCTCCCTCTAATATCACGCACCTGTAAAAACCCAATCCAAGACCTCTGCTAAAGGTTTTATGTTTTCTGTAACCAGAGGTTTACAAGAAGCGTCTTGTAAGTAAGTTTTGCTATCGTGTATAGTAGAAAACTTTATATTACGTCAGAAGTCTATTAGCAAGGTTTCCATCTCCGATGTGTAAGAAACTCTACAATGTACTTCACAGGGGCAAGAATTCTGTTTTACCCCTCCTATTTTTTTACGTTATTCAACTAAAAACAAGTAATACACACACACACACACACACACACACATATATATATATATATATATATATATTTATATATATATAATTAATTCCTACTGAGGTCGGCAATGAAAAATTTTATTTGAGTTCATTTTTATTTTAAAATTACAATTATATAAATATGTATATAGTCTACATATGACAGAATCACAATATTAAGTAGCAAAATAGAAAACGAATTTTCTTGCAATTTACAATTTTCCACTTCGTGCAGTGTATGACGTTTTTTATGTTTGTTACTATTTTTTCTCTTTCTTTTTTTTCGTTTTTAACTTATGAAGCTGATGGGGGTCTATAACTTCTCATTCTATCCATCTCTTATAATGCTTCACTAATGCAAGGAACATTTCTTTTATAATTTTATATACATCTTCAAGTAATTTATTTCTAGTTGTGGGAAGCGACAATAATTCCTCTTCTAAAACAAGGAAAGGACAAAACTAGTCCCAGTAGGTACAGACCCATCTCTCTGACCAGCTACTTATCGAAACTACTGGAGAAGATGGTCAACCGTCGTCTTGTCTGGTATCTAGAAACAAACAAACTTCTTACTAACGTCCAGTGTGGTT
Source organism: Prosapia bicincta (assembly GCA_036971475.1). NCBI lineage: Eukaryota > Metazoa > Arthropoda > Insecta > Hemiptera > Cercopidae > Prosapia > Prosapia bicincta. The sequence goes on from JBAIZL010000001.1 coordinate 157,712,025, forward strand.
CCAGACAAAGACGTTCATCATTTGACCGATTGGTTTTGTTGGAGTCAGCTATACAGAATGCCTTCATCTTGGTAGCTGTTTTCTTTGACCTTGAGAAGGCATATGACAAGGCATGGAGAAGAGGAATTTTGAACGTATTGAAATCATGGGGTATACAAGGTAACATTCTTGCTTTTATACAAAATTATTTGAATAACAGGACTTTCCGTGTACGTTTAGGAGGCATATATTCTGATCGTTACGAACTAGAGAATGGTGTACCACAGGGTGGCGTGTTGATTGTGACGCTGTTTGCCGTTGCCATTAACAGCGTCACTTCAAACGTACAGTCACCGGTCCACTGTTCCCTGTTTGTAGACGATTTTTGCATATATGTGGCTGCTAGAAGTATGGCAACAGCGGAAAGATCCTTACAATTAGTCATTAATAAATTGCAAGAATGGACCAAATCTAGGGGCTTCAAGTTTTCGGCTTCGAAGACCCAGTGTATAGCATTTAGTCGTCGCAGGCAACACCAGGAACCTATCCTTTATCTTGATGGTACGCGGCTTCAGACCGCGGATAATGTGAGATTTTTGGGTCTTTTATTAGATAAAAGACTTTCATGGAGTCCGCATGTGCGTGATTTGAAGACCCGGTGCAGAAAGATATTGGATATGTTGAGAGTTCTAAGTGGTACAAATTGGGGAGCAGACAGAACCTGTTTGCTCCGCTTTTATCGCGCCGTTGTAAGATCACGGCTGTATAGCCTATACATCTGCTCGACCTACGGTTCCGAAACTCCTTGATTCAATACATAACGCTGGTCTTAGAATTTCTACTGGTGCTTTTAGATCAAGCCCAATCTCCAGCCTTCTAGTTGAAGCTGGAGAACCATCTCTCTCAGTGCGACGTCAAAAGCTTCAGATTTCATATTACACTGGTCTTCGAATCAAACCTAAACATCCGGCATTCAAAGTAGTTTTTGATAACTACCGCAAGGATCGTTACAATGAGCGTCAACGTTCAACTGCTCCCTTCGGAATAAGAACGTTGCGCATTTTTAGCAACGTAAATTTAGAACTTCCACCTATATTCGAACGATCATCATGCTACATCCCTCCATGGATAATACGAATGCCAAAATTTGACTTCTCATTGTCCAGATATCTAAAACACAATACGTCATTTATCGTCAGGAGTTTTTGGAGATCCAACTAACTCACCAACATACTGTGACTATATTCACTGACGGTTCAAAATTGGACAATGGGAAGGTTGTGCAATTTATATGGAAGGACACACCTTCACTTATGGATTACCCTCAGCCTTTAGCGTTTTTACTGCAGAACTTTATGCAATTTTCCAAGCTTTAAGATCAATTCCGTCTGCAACATTTAAATATCTTGTATGTTCCGATTCCAAAAGTGCTCTCCAGGCTTTTCAGGAAATGTACACTAAGAACCCATTAGTTGAAGACATCTTGTGCTCAATACACAGGCTCCAATTACGGGGCATCGAGGTGTCATTTCTCTGGGTGCCTGGTCACTGCGGAATATTTGGAAACACTAAAGCAGATGAAGGTGCAAAATTAGCTACGAGTGTGGTACCATCGACACAACGTGTGATGGCATCAGATTTTGTATGCAAAGTTAAAACTATACTATTCTCTGTTTGGAATGAAGAATGGCAAAATGTAAATAGAAACAAGCTGAGGGACATCAAAAATACCGTCCGACCATGGAGGACATCTGTTCGTTCGAATCGTAGGGAGGAAGTGGTAGTAACTCGACTTCGCATCGGCCACTCTTTGTTAACGCATGGATGGTTGATAAGACATGAGGATCCACCACTATGTCCGTTCTGTAGAAGTAATATTACAATCAAGCATATCCTGCTTGATTGTGATGAGTTGGGCGATTTTTATATACATTACGATCTTCGAGGTAGTTTAAAGGTGGTTTTAAGGGACGATGTCACGGCTATCGACCGTGTCATCGCTTTCTTACGCCACCTGAATCTATTTAATAATATTTAAATTATGTATAATTTTAGTTTCTTTAGTTTTAGTTACAATTAGTATTAAACATTTATTTCATTTTATTTTGTTTAGTTTGGTTAGTTTTATTCTGTAACAATTATTTAAAATAAAACTTTAGTTAGGCGATGATAACCTTGATAGGATTTCCGCCTGGAAAAAAATCTAGTTGTGGGAAAGTTAGCTCAGTGCCAAAGTGCTATATTTCAAACATGTAGTTCTTGAGTTCGAATCCGATCGAGACACGAGGCGAATAAATTTAAATTACTGAATATTTGAAAAAACTGTATTAACATCAATTGTCATCCACTATAGGTTAAGCAAAATGTATCTGAACTTGATTTAATCTATATAAACGTATTTTGTTAACGATCGAAAATTTGTACAAGATATATAGGCCTATGGTGAGAGTGTGAACTAATAGAAGGAATTGAAAGAGATAGACGTTTGAAGTTAGGCATATAGCCTATAAGTTTATTTTGCATTTGGATGATGTAGATTACTTCTGGAATTGCATATTTTCTCGATTTGTATCCCTTACTTATTCGGAGGCCGAGTGATTGAGTTTACTCTAAATTTCGCAACAACCTTCTTAGAAGCTTGGCTCATTAGGTAAATTTCATAGCGTCTCGTACATCTCCCGTTTCTATAGCTTGTCGTTTCAAATCAAATAAACGCCTCGTTTTGCACATTTGTTAAATAAAAACTGCATTAGGATTTACAACAAAAAATACCGGCCCGAAGAAAGTATCGACTTCACTTGATTTAGTATCAATGCAAAACGAAACAGAAGCGTTCGGTATTTTTGTTTGCCAAAAATTAAAAATATCTTGATTAGGCTACATTTGTAACCATTTAAGACGTTTTCAAAAATTGAAAATTTGAAGAAATGATTAGTTCTAATTTTTCTTATAGGCCTACTAAAGATAGGCTTTATAGGCTTCCTCAAAATAGTTTTTAGAGAAAGCAGTGTGTATTTTGTTTCTAAATTGACCAGCACAGTTTTTATTTAATTCAGAGTTTCATTTAAAGAAAAAAAACATTGATTGCCGGTTTCAAAACATTTGGCCTTCGAATACGATTTGTCATTATTACTCGACTTAGTGTCAGTGTATTTTGTAAATGGTATTATTAAATACTGTTCACAATCACACACACTTTAAAATCTAATGTACTTCTCATCTGTTTTATTTACGCAAAGATTCCAATGAACTTAGAGATAGAAGAGGAAACCCCTAGCGGCTATATTAAGAACTAGGTTAACAATGGACTTTTGGATTGGCTTCATTGTTTTGAAGACAAATTAATTGGCACGTCGAATCTTCCGAGAGTGGTAGGTTAACATTGTGATATGATGGCATATCAACAAGTTTAAAAGTATTGTATGTAAAAAATCGAGAAGATATTTAATGAAATATGATTTCGAGGACTTGTAAGACTTGACGAAATAAAATAGTTGAATTTTGTAGAATATTTTATCGTCTGTTAATGATTAACCTATAATTAATAATTTGTAATAACTCTGGTTTTATACAAGTTTGATATAAAGGTTAAATAAATAAAGGTTAAATTCCTTTTCTTTCTCTTAATTAGATATAACAATATCAGTAGCCTACGTCTTCATTTTAGATGAGAAGCTTAACCTAGAAGAGTGTATTTCTTTAACGAATAGTTTTCGGACATATGTTTATCAGAACGACTTTTAAATACAGAAGACGCTCGCTATTCGCGCGTTCGATATCCTGCTAATATGAACCATATTTTAAAACAAAAAACAAGAAATCCAACTTCATTCGTTTCAAACAGAATTTGAAACAAAAATTCCTTGGATTTGTTCTTTAAAGTAGGATGTTTAGTTGACAAATGTCTTTGAAGACGAGAAGGCCTTATGACGTCATTACTTAATAATTCTTAGCAAATAACACACTGAGGATGTTCAACATTGTCTTTAATTATAGAAATAAACCCATATTTAATATAATCAATATTATACTTACGTTTCTTTGATGAGCTCATTTTGACCAATATCTTCTTTCTTGCACTTAAATCTATATATTGTTTAATAGAATAAATTAATAATAATAATAATAATGATTAAATTAGTAACATAAAGAAAGTAATATTAAAAATATATCAAAAAGTAATGTTTGACTGTTTAACACTTTTTGAAAGATAATACCAAACGACTCAAATTTCACAGAACGTACCAACTCCCATAACGCAACAACTTACGCAGACTAACTGACGCCATCATACAGACGCCACTAAGGCTGGAAACACATGCAGCGTTTTTGTCCGATCGTGTATTTTTACCGTCGCCGCCTTATCAGTAGTGGCGCGTACGTTGGTAATGCTACTTGCACACAAAGCGGAAAAATAGACGAGCGAACAAAAAACACTAAGTGTGTTTCCCGCCTAAGGAATGAGCAATGATGACCTTGGCTACGCTAGACTTCTATGCCCTGTCAAAGCGGGTGATAGTAAATGTGCTGTTGTATTGAACGGCAAACATTAGTTTCGCGACACTCTTGTACAAAGTGGTTATTCCTTTCAAGTTGCCATCTTGGTTTAATTTCAAGTTTACAAAATTTGCACAACCTTTACTTGTACTTTTTTTATAAATGCATTCATTTCAGTTAAATTTTCTTAATAGTCTCGCGCCCCTGACTTATTTTTACGCCCCCCCCCCCCAGTTTGGGAACCACTGTGCTAGAGCTTTTATAGAAGGGCTGAAATTAAAATTTGAGCAAATCTAATATTTTTAAGGAGAGTGCGAATTAAAAACTTTATTTTTTTGACTACAAATAATATCGAAATACATAGCTAACTGTGGAGACAACACGGTCTTAGGGTTAGACTTCGTATTGTTTAAATAATAATGAAACACATATCTTTTTCAATAACCAAGTTAGACTAATGTGTAAGATTTTACTGGATAGATGGAACGGGATCAAACGAGCGTTCCAGGAAAGCTCGACATTTTATTGATTGTTGTAAAAAGTTCTGTATATTTTTACAGAATAATTTTGTTTTAATAGCCACAAGCAGGAATGCATTACACTGGACGTTAAAAAAGTATTCAAGTATATTACGTTTGTAAAATGTATCTGGCAGGGGGAGTAGTATTATCTTTTAAGATTATTAAGATAAGTTTATTTTATTAACTTTATTAGTTAAATTAAACCAGAGTTTGTTTTTATATTGCTGTTTAATTTTTTAAATAAAATTGCTAAAATTAATTATAGAGTCCTAGACAAAACCACTGCTTCGGTTTTAGATGAGGCGTCCATTCAAGACGTTAAAACTGGCAAGGGAAGATGTGTGAGTGGGGGTGTAAAGGTGTCACGCATCGCTTGGCCCAATCGATCCCCCGTCAACAATACCCCTCCCTCCTCCGTCACGTACGCAGGTGCTTCTTGCCAGCTTGCCTAATGAAATTCTTCAACTTGGGCGTTCTACAACAATACTACACTTTAAATATGGAGAAGAGGAAACGTTTGTCGTTACTTGTAATTTTTATCGCTTTCGTCAGTTCGCCTTTTGATTCATTTTCGCGCGCGCGCACACACACACACACACACACTGCAACGGTATTTCACCCCTCAACCTTCAACCTGCTACTTGTCGAAAGTTGCCTACCACCTAGTTACATGAGCAAGTATTTAAAATCCCCTCTAATAAGTATTCCCTAGGAACGTTGTCTATAAAGTGTATTTAAAGTCATGGTAAGGTCAGTGATCTGTCATATGGTCTAATTTATGTCAGCTGAAAACACATTAAATTTATCACATCATAAATTTGCTTTACCATGCTTTGAAGACATCTCTCCACCATGCTCCTGCTTTAGTGAGGTCTTATAGAGTCTTACCATATCCTCCTAAGAGAGGTCCTGTGTTTCATATGGTAAAACCTGCCAGTGAGTATCAACTAGTGGGCTTTAAAGCAAAACCAACTAGTTCTTAAGCTAGCTCATAATTTATAATTTAATTTAACTAATTTCTCTGGATGGGTTGCTCGATTATCTTTAGGTTGCACAGTGATTCCTAGCTATTTATTATTAAATAAATATGACTGATTCTAATAGGCTGGATTTTAATAATTGTATTGATTTTATTAATTTACTATTTTAATTTACTAGTTGCGAAATAATTAAATTTATTATATTTGTACACAGGATTAATTCAATAAAAAATACTCTTTTGACTGTTGTTGGAAACTGAATTTAATATCTTTCAAATGGTACTATCTTAAAGTCCATAGCTAACAAAACATAAATGAAATTTTCCTTAAATAAACTAAAATTACTTTGATATTTATTGCAGGGAGGTTGGCGAAGTTTATTTCAATTATTATAAATTTCCAATTTAATTTATGATCTTATTTTGTGCCAGCAGTTAAATGACATTCAATGAATTTACATATTGTGTTATTTAAACCAAATTTGTTACTTATTCTACTACCACAGAAATCATTGATTTAGAAGCTTATGAATTTATATATATATAAATTGAAATATTTTAATAAAAACTAAATTTCAAATTTTATCACTCATTCAGAAGATACTAAATAATTTGTGATTGACTTTGTTTAATAATTTCTGGTTGAGAAATTATTTATATTTTTCTACAAGTTAAATATTGATAAATATTTTTCCCAGTTTATTTAACTACTGGTTGTAACAAACTTTACTGCATTTCCTTAGATATTATGAATGAATTTATTTTATAAATATGCCTAATATTCTTTTCCATATCTTTTTCCATAAGCTTTACTGTTTCTCTATTTGCAAACATTTGAACATTTTTACATAACCATTTTTATAACTAAATAATTTTGTAATTTCCAATTTTTTAATTTAATTTTCAAGGAAATAAAGCCATTATTTATAATTTTACACATTTAAAGCATTTATTTGAATCTTTAGAACGTATTTCAAGATCAAATTTTATTTATTTACTAAATTTGTATAGAAATCATGACTTGCCCAAATCTCGCACTTTCCATGATACTTCCCAAGGTCCTAGGAGATGACTTTATAAGCTTCCAGACTGGTAGATCGTCTCGTCTGGAATTCGGTTCATCCAGGAAGCAGGAACGGACAAATTCGGCGAAGCCAGTTTCTTGACAAATGAAAATTTTAACCGTGATTTTTCATATTTCGATGTCTAGTTTTCACTAGACATAAATTAAGACATAGGCCTACTACATTATTCCCGCACTCCGCTGCCTCGAGTTTATGCTCTAGAAATCCATTTTGGTATTTTTGCTAATTTAACAGAAACTATAATCTTTCTGGTCAGTGGCCTAATTACGAGAGAGCACCTAAACGCTCAGCGACCGTTATCGTCTCTATTCCCCCACCCTCGATTTGCTTGTCTGACTTGGATTTGCCGTTTTTTCTTGACTTAAAACTGTTTATTTAAAATATTGTAGAAACGTGAATTTTACGTAGCACACAAAACACTCCCGAAGTCATGATTTTTGTACAATTACAGTTTATTTTAGAATTATACACTTAATGACCAATATTCATGGCTTGGAAATTTTAGTTAAATTATATTTTATAAATTGAGATTACTTCAATTTTTTATCGAATTGTGACGGGATATTTCAACCCGTTACAACACACACACACACACACACACACACACACACACACACACACACACACACACACACACACACACACACACACACACACACACACACACACTCGCACGCAAACACACACACACACACACAGACAGACACACACTTGTGTGTGTGCGCGGGCGTGTATATATATTCGTTCATCAATGACTGAGATTTTGATCAGTGCCCTCATCGTCCATGGCTGTCTCGACTATTACATTCCACACCACCCTTACTTCGAAATTCCAAATCTTTATTCTTTAAATACCCTAATGCAGAATATAATTGTTTATGGTTTATCATTAAGTTTGTAAAACTTTGGGTTAGAATGCGGCCTAATAATAATAAGAGAGGTCAGTTATATATCGAGCAGACACATGAACCTATTCACGAAGAGGAAATGTATCGCACTTACAGAGTTGCTACTTGAAGCAGACCTGTTTTATTCCAGTGCCAACTACCCAGATTAATATGCCTATAAACCCCATATGCACATGCAAACATTCCCATATAAACTTCGCTAAATGTCTCATTCGTCTCAAGATGCAGCCTACATATTCTTGCATATTTTATCCGCTAAACCACTTTTGATGTTTTTACTCACACACTTCTGTGTTATTAATAATACTGTATTGTTGTACTCTCGCGTACTCTATCGGCCATTTGTTGTCTCACTGGTGAAGGGAAGGGCTAAGAGAAAGCAAGTGTATTGTTGTACTCTCGCGTACTCTATCGGCCATTTGTTGTCTCACTGGTGAAGGGAAGGGCTAAGAGAAAGCAAGAACGAGTAAACTATACAAACGTGACAATCATTGAAAGAAATCAGTGATAGCCTATTCTACGTAGAAAAGCACTTGAGTTATGACGTGTTAAAACGATTGAGTGTCTAAGACGTTCCCATTAGTGAAGGGGTGCGCAGGGTCAGTACCCTTGAGTTTATACTGTCATCGTAAAGTACATTTGGGGTTCCTTCCTCCTTTAGCTTGCTTTGTATTTACTGAACATTAATTCATACAACTTTAATAGAAACATTGTACGATAACCTGTTTAGCGTATTTACATTAAGTGCAGCATTAGGCAAGCTCTTGGAAATGCTTTTCCCAGGAAGCCAGTTTCTGTTTTACAATATTGAATTTAATTTTTCAAAAGAGCTAGAGGTAGTTTTTATTAGGAATCTTTTCCCTTGAATATCTCGTTCTCGGAGTCCATGTCTTCTTTCCATGTTAAGCTCATAACTCCTTGCCCCCCCCCCGCTCAGTTTATTATTAAAATTGATGGTTTTCTCATATATAAGTGGACCTGATAAGGGTTCTTCCAAAGTTTTTCTAATGAACCGTCATCGACAGCTTCATCAGTTTACTATTTTTGGAAATTAATAGTAGAGTTTACATTTGTGTGCAAGTCGTAGCCTATATTGTAGCTTTACTGATTTAAAAATTTTGTAGGAAGTGCAGTAGCATTTTTGTCTTTTTTAGCCTTTGAACAATTTTTACTTTGCCCTCAAGGAAATGAACATCACGCTTCCTTTTTAGCATTGTACAGAACACGGAATCACAAACCACGGAATCATCAAACACAAGAACAGGCATGAAATATTATTTTACTTTCATTACAAACCGAGAATTGTTTTAACAACACTTTAGCGTAACCCATCGAAGTTCGTTGATACTGAGAAAACAGGATGAGTAGGAAGTATCGAACAATTTCCTAGAAATCGAACCCAGGAAAACTGGTCGCAATGTACGCACATACCGACTCATCTTATAAATCTCAACTTGTAATCTCTTCAAACTCAATTTCAGAATTTAAAATACGAAACAGTGTACGAATATTAGAAGATTCTAAAATAAGTAAAAAGTTTCTTTACGCTATTGTACACAAGTGCATATTTTAATAAAATAAAAAGCCTGTTAAATGTGTAGAGGCCTCTATTTATATAATTCCATTAGCTCAGCAAACTCTTGATCAATTTTCACTCAGGAAATTTACTGAACCTTACCCTATTTCTATAAGAAAAGAAGAAAGAAAAATTGTCCGGATAATTGAAGTTTCTGTTAACTGGCGTCCGGATAATCGACGTTCTAATTACTGTTTTTGTATTGCCTTAAAATAGCCTTGTTCACAATGTAACGTACGAAGTTGTCCTAGGAGATTACAACTAAAGATTGAATGGCTTTTTTTACTTATAGAACAGAAAAATTTTTGAAGTAGCGAATGAATAAAATATTCAAAGAAAATATTGTAAATATTGCATATAGGTTTCATAATTATCGATATCGGTTACTTTTAAAAAATACCTGGGTGAACTCTTCATTATCAATAAAATACTGTAGTTCAATATTATTAGGGTTTGTAATATTTTGTGCAAGTAATTTGTGTGTGTAACGAACAGTGCTTTTGAATATCTGACAATGTTTACACCGTGCGTAAGTCAAAACCTGGCGTTGACTAAAACTAAGTGACAGATGCCTTGAAGGGGATGATTTCCCTTCTCTTACTTAAGGGTCAAGGGAAGGGGGATGTTACAACTCAGCAGTTTTACCCTTGTCGTGTATCATTTGGAATCAATAACATTCACGGGCTGTAATCCAGTTATGCGTCTCTGTGCGAGGACGAGTGGCCTCATAATTATTTGTAATGACAAAAGCCGTAGTAGCATACTGTTATAACCGGTATAGGTTATGTATAACTGCGTTATATAAATAATTATCTAGTACTTCATCAGTTGTTACTCCATCATTTTCTAACCAATCTAGGTGTTCAGAGGGTATTCATCGATAAGCTTGGGCCTTTGCTTTTACGCTTGTTTGAATTGTTTTGTAATCTTGTTTTGGAGAATTTGTTTGGGTAGTTCTATTTATTTAATTTATTGCTTTAAAAATATTTAAAAAATAACTTCTATTATTAATTAGTTTTAATTTTACACAATTAAATTAAGAATTTACCTCAAAAAACCATTCATTCTATTTACACACATTAAAAAAATATCAGAAGTTAGATCTACATTACTAAATAAGTATTATAAAAGTATAGAATCCATTATTATCATTATAATGAATTAATTGGTCTATAGTAAAATTTATCGAAAGATAAAGTAATATATGTATTATATGTATCATCGTTTCATTTTAAAAATTTACAGCTAATAACTTGTTGAAAAAGTTATTCTATAACATAACCTATAACATAAAATCAGCTGTTATATGAATTCATATTTTATCACCAAATTTACTTTGAATCTATGTTCTATATAAACCTCACAAATGAATGTTTGTATGTATGTAGTTTGTATAAGTGTTATGCGTTACTAAACCACTGATCCGATCGCCATGAAACATCCTTGTTGAAAACCTTCAAATACCTGGAGCTTACAGATGATAAGCCATGAAATCATTTTACCCAAATTGTAGTCAGTCTGGCAATATAATTGGAGTAGATAGGCTTGTTAGAAAATATGTGTTGCTAAAAACTAATATGTTTTATTTTGTTTTTTAATATTCATCAGAGATATTTTGCAAGTCCTTGATTTCGATGAACTAGAGCTTTCTTTAGTTCTCTGACTCAGGCTGCGGTTGTTTAAAATAATCCTATTTTACAAAATAAAAATAACAGGCGACATTTTAATGGAGGTATTTTCCAGCGGTTTTCGATATAATATTGCTAACGTTACCATCCTAACCCGCATTGTAAGTTTAGGCCCATTATCGTCACACGTAGGCTACATAGCGTTCATTAAATTTTACGGTTTTACTAGGGTAAAACGGAGGGGGGAAACTACCCCCGCTTCGGTAACTTTATCACCTAGCGTTGTTCTATTGATGCGATAAAAAAAGAACGGTTCGTCGTTTATAAAATCTGAGCATTGTACCTCCCCCTACGAACAATAATTATTATTGTATAGCGTTATGAATGGGGGTTGATTTTGAATGCAGAACGCCCTGCTGCCACCTGGACCTCGTCGCGTCTCACGTGCCCTATTGTTCGGGGTAAAAATAATGTTCAACCACCTATGTTAAAATTGGCGGCTCGTGGAGGGGTTGATTGTGACCTTTGTAGCAAGGGAGAGGGTGGAGAGGGTAAGTTACAGACGTAAGTATAGTAGTAAACAGTTGTCCTCCCTCGCTGTTCATATAAAGTGATTTCAATTTAGGTTAAAAATATAATCTTCCTAAAATAATTCTGTTGCAACATTCAATTGCTTTTAATTTTCGATAAATGAATGACCAGATTTAACTGCGTGACATTGTTTTAGAACTGCCTATTTTTAATATTGTTTTAGAAGAAGAATTACTCATGAAGATACTTTAATGGAAGATTTCTCCTTGATTCTTTCTATCTGCAATATGTCTCACTAGTCTAGCAAATAGAACGAACTATGTATTGTAGGTTAGCTTAGAATAACATCCCCTCCCCTAATCGAGAATTAACAAATATATATGAATAGAGATATTTCCTTTAAAAGAACAACTATAGGTTTATATTAGGCTATAACAAGTTGCCAAATGAATTTTGTTAGCCTTTAGAATGTACCACCACTAAAATATACTTTTTTTATAGTTTTAAAATGAGCATACAGTTTTTCCCCTACAAAGGACAGGAAGGGATTTTGAACACACATAGTATTAAGTTGAGGTTACAAAACCACTGATATCCCCAGTCTCGTACCGTAAACTAACTCCCTAATATCGATGTCTACTTGTTAGCGCTAAAGAAAGAACATGAAGGGCTGGTACTTGAAATAGGGGAATATTAGGGCATCAAGTGAGCTGGGTGAAGATAGATGCCTACCGGCAGTTTTTTTTTTATTATTGGCTAACAGAATACTTTTCTAATTTTAATTCTACTGAAGACGAGTCGGGTTTTTATACTAATGACGGTCGGTCACAAATAGTATAGGTTGTTTAACTGTGCAACCTCTCTGTTGTATGTTATCGCTAGTAGAACAGGGATTTTATAAATGTTTCAAAATTTATCATCAAATTATTTAAACTGAGGGCAAGGTTTAATCGATTAGGTAATCGTTAGCAAACGTTCCAAACGCTACTGGTGAAATGTTTAAGCTTTTTTAAGCTTAAAAAAATCTAATAATTTATTACATATAGGAAAGGTACTTTTACATTTGTTTATTATCGTGAAAAAATTAGCAAATTAAACCTAATTTTAAAACTAGCGATATTTCCATTAAGTTTGAAATTTAAATTAAGGCCTGGTATTTGAAATAGGGGAATATTAGGGCATCAAGTGAGCGAGGTCGATTACTTGAAGCTGGGTGAAGATAGGTGTCTACTGGGAGTTTTTTATTTATATTGCATAAGTTATTGTTTTTTTTTTTTTTAGAAAACGCCTGATTCTGATCTTTTTATAAAGCTAGCAAAAAGCTAGGTTAAAGATGTTTAATCCTATCTATTTTCTGTTAAGGCACTTTGAACATTTTGCTTTATGTAAGTTAAACAAATGGCTGATATTAGCGGCATCACTGTCACCATAATATGTAAGCTTACTAACTTCGAAACGGATTTTCATTCATCTAAAACGAAAGAGTTTCCGAACATTTCCATATGCTTTCATTTTATGAGAATATTTACCAACAATCAGAGATTGGGTTTAAAATAATTCTTCGTAATAGGCTTTTGGGGATGGATAAATATGTCCCTAATATATTTACCTCTAGAGAACGATAAAAAGTTTGAAAATCTTTTTAAGTGTGTGTTAATGCCATGAGTTTATACTATGTCCTCGCGCTTGCACGCGTGTGTGTGTGTCTTGTAAGGAAGGAATTCCTTACTTTCTTAATGTTAAGTATATTTACCTGACAGAGCGTGCTGATGTTATCGTAAGGCTGAAGTCGCTGAGATTGAAAATAAAGTAGAATATGGAAAATACATTTTACTCTTTCAATGATTGCTATAAAAAAGCTACTAATACATTTATAAAACATAAAATATCTTCATTTCAGTAAAACGGCAGCATTGTTTCCAAAAGTGTGACGCTCAATGCGTTTGCCAGAAGTAGCCCACCTTAGTACAAACTCATTAAATCACCCGTCCCACTGAGACAAGTGCAAAAACAGTTTATGCAGTGTATCAAGTTTTTACGCGTTATCTCTCCACAAGTTACAACTCACAGATGAAACGTAAATTGTAACAATGCATCTATGTTGTCAGCTAGGAATCTTTGATTCACTTAGGTATTTCGTTTGTGGTTTTCTTGCATGAAATAAATTATCGCGACCACCGTGATAGAAGAAAGGGATAGATTACAAGAGTTGTTATGAGCTATATATATATATATATATATATATATATATATATATATATATATATATAGAATACCAAATGTGTTTTCCTGTTAGAACACCTTTAAGATCAAATAATACACACAAATACAGGAATATTTAATTTATTGAACAATAAACTCAAAGCCCCTCGTTGGCCTACATTACCAACATCTTCAGGAGTTACAATATTAAGAATGATCATTCTTAATATTGTAACTCCTGAAGATGTTGGTAATGTAGGCCAACGAGGGGCTTTGAGTTTATTGTTCAATAAATTAAATATTCCTGTATTTGTGTGTATTATTTGATCTTAAATATATATATATATATATATATATATATATATATTTAATCACTTTTATATTAGTTTAGGGCTATCTGAACTTTAATTTTGTAAATTTCTTAGAACTTAATGAGTTGTTAGGTTAAGCGGTGACGGTTTTAAAGGCAAGTTTTCGATAGTATCAAAATATTATGTGTGATTTGTATTGGGTTTGTTCGTTTAATATGTTTGTATTTTGTGTTTTTGTGTGTCTGTAAATTTCATATCGTTTTAGTGTGTTGAGATGTGGTCCTTTTTTGTTGATGTGTAAGATTTCTAGGTTATGGTATATGTTTGTGTATTTGTGTCCTGTTATTTTTAGGTGATTGGAGAATGCTGAGTTGGTGTTTTGTTAGGGTGATTTTGTGTGTCTCTCAACTCTTTGTTTGAAGCTGCGACCTGTTTGTCTAGTGTAGAATTTGTAGCAGTTTAATTTGTATACATCTGTGCTTGTAGTTTTATCTATGTTGTCGGTGTTGTATTTTGTATTGTACTTTTCTATTAGTTTTGTTAGTTTTGTAAGATGACTCCCTATATTGTCATTCTGCTCTCGTATTATGCTCTTAGGGTGTATCTGTGGCTTGCGTCTGTGTATGATTCGGCTACTGATTTGAAACGCTTTTATCACGGAAAAATATATGCAGGAGGACATTTTACCAAGACGAAGCTGCTACGCTAACACCCCAAGGTGGAAATGTATAGATAAAGTACACACGGAGTATGTTCTTCATCACAATACAGTTGTCGCCGACCTTTCACACCTCTCATATCACTTGAGAAGAGGGCAATTCTAAGTAGCAAGTGGACTAAGAAACATGACGACGCTGTTAGGAAAGCCCCAGACCTTGATTAGGCGGAAGCAGTAACCAAAGTCGACATTAGCTAACAGAATACTTTTCTAATTTTAATTCTACTGAAGTTGTGGGTTTTTTATACCAAGGACTTTATTCGTTAAATCACAAATAGTAGACTATACGTTGTTTATATGATACATTTTTAGTTAAACATTGCAACCTCTCTGTTGTGTGTTATCGCTAGTAGAACAGTGCGTTTTATAAATGTTTCAAAATTTATCATCATCAAAATTTTCTAAACTGAAGGCGAAGTTTGATCGATTAGGTTCTTATTAGCAAACGTTCGTACGTTACTGGTGAAAATTACTTTTAAGCTTAAAACATGAAATAATCGATTCTTTTTAAGAAATTAAGGTATATTTTACAATTGTATGTTATCGTGAAAAAATTAGCAAATTTAGTTTAATTTTAAAACTTAATATATTTCCATTAAGTTATTTTCTTCAAATAAGAATCCAGATAAATCTATTTAGGACTATTTCACTCCAGTTGTGTTGGGCACCAAATTAAAGTTTTATTTATTTGAAACGTATTCAGATTAACTTAGATTTGAACTTCATAGTTTGCCTTTCTTTTGTTTTTAAAACAACAAGCTTGGTCTTGTCTCTCATAGAATAAAAATAATTGTTTCTTACTTTAGCGTAATTTTCAAAATTTAAAACCTCAACTGGATTCCTGTCTGTAATATGCTAATAATGTTATAAATGCAATACGATCTTAACCTTAAATTCATATTGAAGTAAAATATGAGAAGACTTGGAGTAATTTGACTAAGCATTAACAATGTGACCATGTTTAGATCCATTCGTTTATCTTAATCGAAAAACTATAACTTACAGATATAAAGTTCTGGAGAAGCCTCTGGGCCGCATAAAGATGAGGTGACTACAGACAAATTGTTAAACACGTGATTTACTAACAAATCGAAAATATCGCTAGAGGACGTCTTTTTATAGTTTAACAAAGCGCTGAAGAGTTTATAATGAAGCTAGCAACAGGAATCAGGTGCAACTTGTTTGCTCTTCTACATTTCAGGAAGAAAGACAAAGCGTGATTTTAAAAATGACTAGAAAATTAGAGGCAAATAAAGGCAACAAATGAAAAGGAAAACATAATGAGCCTAACGGAGAGATATACAGAGCTACTTCTCTCAGGCAGCGGACGGTGTTTTATCCTCGCATAAAGACACACGCGCGAGCGCGCAAGCACACGCACACACACACACAACACATAGAAAAGGGAAGAGAGAGGGTTTTTACGGGCATATTAAACGTTACATATTAATTTCAAGGGAGAGAGATAGAGTTGGAATCATCGAATACGTAATTGAATCGAAAAAAAGATATTGAACATGACTTAATTAAAGAGAGAGATATAACGAAAGAAAGTGGCAGGAGATCGGTAACAGTAACATATTCAGAGTAATGTGTTAATTATCTGGGAGAAAGTGAGATTTACTAAAATAACTGACAAAATTCGATGTTTAAATTGTTAAGCAACTACTTTGAAAATAAATTCATATTCGACTATTTCAGAATTATTTTTGAAAATAGATTTGAAAGTTTCACATGGTACTGCGATATCAAGAAAGAAAGCTTCTGTAACACAAAATCATCACTTTTAGAGCACCATGTGAACCTCTTGGTGCAAAGTTGTAAACGATTCTTGTTCGCTGTGGTCTCGTAGTTCAGCATCACACGAGTCGTAGTGAATAAGCCGTTCGTTCAAACAGCTCCTTGATGAGTTGCTCGAGTATATTCACGTGTAGAACGACGTGAAAGCTTTGTTGTTCGAGCACAGCTTTAGCGTCAAGGTAATCTATCAACCTTTGGCCTTGACAACATGTGCGATGCACTCATATATCAACTTTCCTTAAAATAACTTTACAGAAGGAACCAAGGGAAGATGGGATGTATATTACTGTCTGGCACCTTAAGGGAAGTAATAGTGGGCATTCTCTTGTAATACGTGAATTTCTGACACATCCAGTTTCTCTGAGAAATCCGTCAGCAGGACCATAAACATTTTTACTTTTGTTTTCTTTTAGATACAATTTTATAGTGGAACTAGCGTGTACACACACACACACACACACACACACACACACACACACACACACACACACACACACACACACACACACACACACACACACACACACACACACACACACACACACACACACACACACACACACACACACACACACACACACACACACACACACACACACACACACACACACACACACACACACACACACGCACACGCACACGCACACGCACACGCGCACACGCACACGCACACGCACACGCACACGCACACGCACACAGACACACACACACACACACACACACACACACACACACACACACACACACGCGCGCGCACGCGCACACGCACACACGCACGCGCACACGCGCACACGCACACACGCACGCACACACACGCGCACACGAACACGCACACGCACACGCACACACACACGCACGCGCACGCACGCGCACGCGCACACGCACACGCGCACACGCACACGCACACACACACACACACACACAGCGAGAGAGAGATAGTTTATAAGATAATTTTCACTAAACCTGTTGGTCTCTGTAATTAGTTTGTCGATTTGTAGACAGTTTTTTATGTGTCTAAACAGCTACTATAGAGGAGCCTGACAATGGTTTTGGGTGTTGTTGTTGATGGTTGCTCTGTTGCAGAATCTTGATAGTACATAGACAGATCCTGCCAGATGTTTTCTACAACGATTGGAGAATATTCTAGGTGTTATAGCAACAGTTACGAAAAGTCTGTTAACTAAGACACGCCATGCGTTCCATTATCAGATATAATTTATGGCAGAAAACCTGATAGTGGAAGGTATATGTGGGGGACGAAGGATCTCGTGGCTGGAGCATCTTCGAAGTCGGTTCTCAATAAATACTTTGCATCTCTTTAAGAATGGCAGTGAATAAGATGAAAGTAACCATAACGGTTGGAAAATACGGAACGCTTAGGAACTTGAAGAAGAAATACTCGTTCTATAAAAACTCTGTTCATTTGCAAAGTGCCAAACGTAAGCTTAAACAATATTAACACTTCCACGTGTTTTTGACGTGTTTGTTTATTTAACTCTGAATAAAAAAATAATCTGCATTTTCTTTATTTCATAGTTTTAAAAGGTTTTAAATAATAGAATAATGTAAAATAATTTTTTTTTTTAAATTTGTTATAATATCGCTTTTATATTGTAGCTTTACAAAAGCAATGAGGCTTTAATAATAAGAAAAAAGCGAAAAGATTCAGTAATTTTTGCGTAGTTATTTCTGGACCTTAAACCAAAATCATAGTTACACATGCAGTAACAATTTGCCTGTGCGTATTAAGCTAGTAGGCCCTACGTGGACCAAGTACACACATACCAGCTTAGAGTTGCTGACTTCTGTGATGCTGTAAATATTATTTCCCATAAAATGGAATAACACACAAATCTCTCGGTAATATGTCTTCACAAGAAATACTATACCTACTATTTATTGAAGCACAATAGATTGTAGCGTTGAAAATATTGTACTAAATCAATTCTGGTTAGGTTTGAGATCGGAATTTTAATGAAAAAAGTAAATTCAACAAAAAAAAAATTTTTTAGAAGTAGAACATTACAATATAGTGCGGACCACTTTACCGTGAACTTGACCTTGAGAGATCGCAGTAGGCGAGACAGGGTCAGTATAAAAACTTTCCTAAAAACATGACAAGGACTGTCAAAACACTCGTAGTAATTATAAAACTACTAAGCTCATCAGTTTCCATACAAATGCGTTGTTGATCTTAGCCTTCTGTAATTTGGCGATGATTGATCGTTTCTCACATAAAACTGATGATGTATAGTACACTCTTGAATAAGTAACATTTTTTCAGAAATGGTAGTATCTCAAGGCCACGTTCGCGGTTACGTGGTCCGCAATAAACATCAGTTTTTAGAGATAGGTCATTATTTCCAGTAACAATCGATACTTAGTTATTGGATAACCTATACAGCTTTAGAGAAGATTGATTGAAAATTGAGGTAGCTGATTAAAATTTACCTATTTTATTTAACTTAAATTGAAATCTCATAATATGAAAGTTAGAGAAATATGATAATTTTAAAAAGGCCAAGTGTTACTATATACAGTTAATATTTTGAACTTTCGTAAATCTTTGGGTCAACTCATTCATCTTCTGAAATCTTATGGGAAAAGAATGTGAAACGTTTTACGCCTTCCACAGCTTTTATTCCGTCGGAAAAGCACGAGGTACGCGAATGTAATCTTAGGCCTACTGTATTCTGACTTTTGCTTGTCTCGTACACGTTAGTGTTAGCATAACCAAATATTTTACAGACTTTTAGTCTTAACAATGATGTTTCTGTAACGATTGCTATTTAAAAATTTCGACAGTTTGCAAAATGTAATTTTATACAATTCTGAAGTAAGTGAGTATTTGATTTTCAGTTTCATAAATATTGATAACTATTATGAAACTTAAAAAAGCAAAATTGTCTGTGTAAAAAAAATTATGAAACTCCAAAATTTTTAATAGTTTATTGTTTTATGCTATTTTTGTTTTATACTTAATGTATTTTTGTTGTATAAATCATCCTAATATCTGCAACGAACACCTTGTAAAAGTGACTTTGTACAAAAATACGCATCTCATCAAATCCTACGCTTGTCATAATTCAATGAAAACATTCAGTACTGTTGGCAGCCTTGTACAAAAAGTGTTAAACTCTTGAATTCTCGTATTTGTCGCTAGGTGGCGACACAAGGTTAATAATGCTTGCACAGGTGCAGCGGTCGGAACTGTTTATTGCTCGCAACTATTTGGCAGCAGTGTTTATTACCTTTCCCCACACGGAGCCACGCATTGTCTTTGCTTCTGTAACTGAGATCCTTGAGATTTGGATATATTTATCCTAATAGAATTATAATTATTTTACTTTTATTTTTACGAAATGAATAATTAAAAGGTGAAAACGAAATTAAACAGGTCAATTGAAAAAAAAATATTTTCTTCATCATTGAAAAAAATTTAATTGAGGATACCTATTTAATATTCGAAACATGCGTACAACGAACGATGCATACATAATTATATTTGGACAGATGGTGAGGGTAAACTATGACGTCAGAACATTGTGACAGGAGAAAAATGCGTACAACTTTCAGGCGTACATGGATCTTTTAAAATCATTAAACTATACAGACGAGTTTATCTATGAGCTAAACATAGATGTATATTATCCCGGGGCCAAAGATACTTTAAAGCTTTATCTATTAAACCCGATTTCCATCGCCCATTTTCTAGGCTTCGGACTGGCAAAATTATAGCTTAAAATGAGTTAGTTTAAAATTAGCTTCTAGCCTCGTCATTTTTCTGTTTTTTTAATATTTTTAATAAAAAATTATTTTCACTTTTACAGAAATTTTTAATCTTAATCTATTTTACAACTTGAGCATTTTATTTGATCTTACCATGCGATTTCTGTGGTCTAATATAATCCATTTTTTGGATGTAGAAAAGGTATATATAACAAGACAAAATGTCTCTAGTTTCTAGATTTTTGTACAGGTTTTTAATTCTTTCGTTCGACTTGATATTCTTTGTTTTCCTTCTAAGTGCAACTCCGGTCCTATGTGCATGAGTTTCAACCTCTTTTTCCTTTTCAGCATAATGTCTCCTCATGAACTCTTATTTCGGTGTAACCCTTTCGTGCCACCATTTTTCATTCCCATGCCTTTTTAACTTTCCTTTGAGGTAAAGTAAGATTTCAGGCTTCGCTGCGTTCCTCTAGAAAGCTGGCCATTATATTGTTTGTGGTAAAGTTTTAAGTATTTTTAGGACTTATGTTCTCTCACTACTTAATACATTACAAGCACAACCCGTGAAGTTAAGAGTAAAAAGTAGTCAATAGATACGTGTAGAACTGTCATAGGTAGTGGACACGTCACCATAATAATTTTACCTTGTTATTAAAGAAAAATGTATTCTCTGAGTAAAAAATAAAGACAAACTAGTATTATATAGCGTAGCATCTCTTTAATGTTAAGAAAAGGGTTTCAAAATAGATTTCTTGTAGGCCTATACTGTGTTTGTGGTCGCCCACGCGCGCTCTTGCGCTGTATACATGCACTACGCTGCTACCATGGACGAGGGAGTTGGGTAGCAGATGAACCTTCTATCCTGTAAGCTTATTGTTGGTGTTACCAATGTTGAATTAACTTTGGTCGTTTATTTTCTATTTATTTTCCAAATATATTTCTCTACTTTTTATATTCTTTTAAATTTATATCTCTTCATAATTTCTTGCTTTAACTTATATTATTTGTTTCTACTTTCTTTGTTCCCTAACCGTATTATCATGTACCTTACTCCATGGAGAGTAAAATGATCCAACCTAGAGAACGTATCTCAGTACCTGTACTCTCCAAGCCGCATTTCTCACTAAAAGGGATTTCTAAATTAAAAAAAAAAAAAAAAAAAAAAACAATTAACAGTGGCTTAGCTTTTACCAAACGGGTAGAGCCTAATGCCCTCGGGGTTTGTTGAGCGGTGTTCCATTTCTAGGATGAGATATAAGGTGCTCTTACAGCCTGTGATTAGTATTGCCTAATGAATCCTATCTTACATTTAACTGAAATAAAACAAACATCCTAATTGTACAAAAAAGACATTAAAAAAATGTTTTTTTACAACCAATTATAGAAAAATGAACAACTTCAAATTAGTTTTAAAACATTGCTGTATTATATTTGCTCTTTGAAGCGGTTTCATGAATAAGAGATATGTGACCTATTTCATGCAAGACATAATTAAATTAAATTTACTTGATGTTTTTCACTTTGAATTTTGTAATACTTGGGTTTTATTTTATTTTGTATTTTCAGTGTTTTGTTTTGTTGTTTTGAATATGTGAAAGTCTGTTATGTGATTGATTCTATTCTATTATAAATAAATTTCGTAGCTTCTGAATAGGAATAAAAACGAAGTGCAATGATTTGAAATTAGAGATTGTTTGACTTTCGGGTGTAAAATTGGTCATAATGAACCAAATTGTATTCTATATAGATTGTAGTTAATGAAGTAAATGTATTTTTGTTTATAAACGTAAAATAAATATTTATTTTAATGGAAATTTTTGACTCAAGAGCTTTACATATTTGCAAGTTATTTATATTCATCGAATATGAATGAAATGACAATATATTATATTTGGAACGATTTATTATGAATTTTCTTTTTATTTCAGTTTTCTATAATTATAGGAATATGGTCTATGGTTCACAGGTATTATTGCACCTTCAATATATTGATAAAACATCTAATATTTGTTGGATAACATTGGGTAATTTCTTGCACTAAATAAAAATATCTGACCATTTATAATCGTAGACTCTTCTTCATAATCTGTTATCCATTTAAGTATGTATTGTGAAATAATTGTACAATGTATAGAAATGTAAGATAAAAGCCTAATATTATTCTTTTAATTGATTCAAAGTCATTAGTTTTAGTTTACTATTTGCAATTAAGTTTGTGTTACATTAACAATATGTAAATGATGTGTTGTTTTGTAGCACTTAAACTTTTAAAGTTTATATAGATTTTAATATTCACTAGACGCATTGGGTTATCAATAAAACTACACGTAGGTATAATTAAAGCAAAAGTTTCATATTTATATTAAAATTTCTTATTTTTTGTTGAATTTAAGCTACGTTACATTTCCCCGTGACTACTAACTGCCTGTCTTTCCTTGTGTAATCAAAATATCATGATACAATTTCAAAGTTTTTACATTGTTTAACAATACTTTACATGTGAAGTATTACATAGTAAACTTCGCTTTCACACAATGAACAATTTTGGCTAATAATGACAGATTTGTTTTCCTATAATTATATAAAAGATTATAATTTTTGCACAGAAAAATTCACTTCGTCTTTTCAAGGTCGAATAAACGAATTTCTTAAGTTTAAGAACTCTAAAACCTTTAACACGTCTTTTTACAGTTTTTGTAAAACTGGAGCTTGACTGTGACTTGAACAAACTCGGAGGATAAATAATCACTTTGTACGTATCTTTCTTACACAAAGAACACTCACCTACACCAGCTTAGAAACAGTTGTTCCACCTGAACTAGTACCAGTTGTAAGCTTTATTGTCCATATATTACGCAACTTCAAAGGGAATTTTCGCTTTAACATTTATTTAATTGTGTAAATATTGGACAAACAACCGCTCGCTTAACTGCTTCTGTTTGGGCGTAAGGTGAGCGAACGTGCGTACATTAGGCTGCCTGCCAGCTTTTACAACATCTGTAGTGAATTAGTGGTTTTAAAATGCAGAATATAGGAGCCAGGGCCTGTGACCTCGTTTTCACCGACGTACGTCTGTTATTGTGCAAATTAATATGTCAATCTGTTTTATCCAAGTGTGTATTTCTACGTGGGAATTTTAAATGCTTTCATGTTTTGCATTCAAAAGCAGGCACCATTGTCATCCCACTCCTGGTAGTAGATTGCAAGTGTCGGTTGATTGCGTGAGCATGCGCCCGGAAAAGCAGGCAATATTGTCATCCCACTTCTGGTAGTAGATTGCAAGTGTCGGTTGATTGCGTGAGCATGCGCCCGCAAAAGTAAGCACCATTGTCATCCCACTCCTGGTAGTAGATTGCAAGTGTCGGTTGATTGCGTGAGCATGCGCCCGCAAAAGCAGGCACCATTGTCATCCCACTCTTGGTAGTAGATTGCAAGTGTCGGTTGATTGCGTGAGCATGCGCCCGCAAAAGCAGGCAATATTGTCATCCCATTCTTGGTAGTAGATTGCAAGTGTCGGTTGATTGCGTGAGCATCCGCCCGCAAAAGCAGGCAATATTGTCATCCCATTCTTGGTAGTAGATTGCAAGTGTCGGTTGATTGCGTGAGCATCCGCCCGCAAAAGCAGGCAATATTGTCATCCCATTCTTGGTAGTAGATTGCAAGTGTCGGTTGATTGCGTGAGCATGCGCCCGCAAAAGCAGGCAATATTGTCATCCCATTCTTGGTAGTAGATTGCAAGTGTCGGTTGATTGCGTGAGCATCCGCCCGCAAAAGCAGGCAATATTGTCATCCCATTCTTGGTAGTAGATTGCAAGTGTCGGTTGATTGAGTGAACATGCGCCCGCAAAAGTAAGCACCA
Organism: Prosapia bicincta; assembly: GCA_036971475.1. NCBI lineage: Eukaryota > Metazoa > Arthropoda > Insecta > Hemiptera > Cercopidae > Prosapia > Prosapia bicincta. The sequence continues at coordinate 157,736,348 of JBAIZL010000001.1, forward strand.
TTGTCATCCCACTCCTGGTAGTAGATTGCAAGTGTCGGTTGATTGCGTGAGCATGCGCCCGCAAAAGCAGGCACCATTGTCATCCCACTCTTGGTAGTAGATTGCAAGTGTCGGTTGATTGCGTGAGCATGCGCCCGCAAAAGCAGGCAATATTGTCATCCCATTCTTGGTAGTAGATTGCAAGTGTCGGTTGATTGCGTGAGCATCCGCCCGCAAAAGCAGGCAATATTGTCATCCCATTCTTGGTAGTAGATTGCAAGTGTCGGTTGATTGCGTGAGCATCCGCCCGCAAAAGCAGGCAATATTGTCATCCCATTCTTGGTAGTAGATTGCAAGTGTCGGTTGATTGCGTGAGCATGCGCCCGCAAAAGCAGGCAATATTGTCATCCCATTCTTGGTAGTAGATTGCAAGTGTCGGTTGATTGCGTGAGCATCCGCCCGCAAAAGCAGGCAATATTGTCATCCCATTCTTGGTAGTAGATTGCAAGTGTCGGTTGATTGCGTGAGCATGCGCCCGCAAAAGCAGGCAATATTGTCATCCCATTCTTGGTAGTAGATTGCAAGTGTCGGTTGATTGCGTGAGCATGCGCCCGCAAAAGCAGGCAATATTGTCATCCCATTCTTGGTAGTAGATTGCAAGTGTCGGTTGATTGCGTGAGCATGCGCCCGCAAAAGTAAGCACAATTGTCATCCCACTCTTGGTAGTAGATTGCAAGTGTCGGTTGATTGCGTGAGCATGCGCCCGCAAAAGCAGGCAATATTGTCATCCCATTCTTGGTAGTAGATTGCAAGTGTCGGTTGATTGCGTGAGCATCCGCCCGCAAAAGCAGGCAATATTGTCATCCCATTCTTGGTAGTAGATTGCAAGTGTCGGTTGATTGCGTGAGCATGCGCCCGCAAAAGCAGGCAATATTGTCATCCCATTCTTGGTAGTAGATTGCAAGTGTCGGTTGATTGCGTGAGCATGCGCCCGCAAAAGCAGGCAATATTGTCATCCCGCACTTGGTAGTAGTTTTCAAGTGTCGGTTGATTGCGTGAGCATGCGCCCGCAAAAGTAAGCACAATTGTCATCCCACTCCTGGTAGTAGATTGCAAGTGTCGGTTGATTGCGTGAGCATGCGCCCGCAAAAGCAGGCAATATTGTCATCCCGCACTTGGTAGTAGTTTTCAAGTGTCGGTTGATTGCGTGAGCATGCGCCCGCAAAAGTAAGCACAATTGTCATCCCACTCTTGGTAGTAGATTGCAAGTGTCGGTTGATTGCGTGAGCATCCGCCCGCAAAAGCAGGCACCATTGTCATCCCACTCTTGGTAGTAGATTGCAAGTGTCGGTTGATTGCGTGAGCATCCGCCCGCAAAAATAAGCACCATTGTCATCCCACTCTTGGTAGTAGATTGCAAGTGTCGGTTGATTGCTTGAGCATCCGCCCGCAAAAGCAGACACCATTGTCATCCCACTCTAGGTGGTAGATTGCAAGTGTCGGTTGATTGTGTGAGCATGCGCCCGCAAAAGCAGACACCATTGTCATCCCACTCTAGGTGGTAGATTGCAAGTGTCGGTTGATTGTGTGAGCATGCGGCCGCAAAAGGATATTTTGTTCAAAGAAGTATGAGGTGTGAAAAAGAAATTGGATCTTGAATCCATTTGTAATACTTTCAAAATAATTTTCCACTCATTCCAAAGAAATGTTTTATTCGTTCAAAATATTGCAACGTCATCGAAGTGTATATACACATGTATGTTTTCTATAATGAAATGTTATACAAACTGTTAGATATAATCAATACACAAGACTGACCCAAACACAGGAATATTTTCACTTGAACAAATTACAACTGTTCAAAGCTTTTCGCTAACGTACAATATAATGACACTCTTTGTTCTACAACATACAAAATAGAGAACTCAATAAAATATAGCCAAACTAGGTTACCTGTTATAGAATAAAGGACACTCTTGGGAAACCCAGATGTCAATTGCCAAAGAGCTTTTACATATAAATTGTTTTATATAAAGTTATTCCTGTATTTTTAATTGTCTTGTTTATCGATATATTGATGAATTGATAAATAAAAATATAACGAAAAAAGTAATCTGAAATTCATCTCTCCTCTCTCTCTCTCTTCTCTCTCTCTCTCTCTCTCTTCTCTCTCTCTCTCTCTCTCTCTCTCTTCTCTCTCTCTTCTCTCTCTCTCTCTCTCTTTCTTCTCTCTCGTATATATAAGCATAGATTTGCCACAGGACATAATCTTCCTATATGAATACAAATGAATAAATTTGACTGAAAATGAATATAATAAAATGTACTGAAATATATAAGAATAATATTGGCAAAAAATTGATAGAAGAATTAACTAAAAGTAAATCAGAATATAATATCCATATTTCAGTTTTTTATGATTTAATTATTGACAGGGATATTTAATCTTAAATTAATTGTCTAGGAGATATGTTGTAATGACTTTTAAGTCTTTGATAATATAAGCTAAGCTTATAAAAACACACACACACACACTCTCTCTCTCTTACTCTCTCTCTCTTACTATAACCTCTTACTAGGGAGGAACGAATAGATACATTTGTATGACCCCGATAAACAGTATTTTTATTTCAGGGATGCTGTCATGCTACTCTGCTTCGTCCCGTCTCCCAGTAGGATTCTTGACCCTTTATACAATCCCTAACATTCGTAGGCCGTAATAGCAACATTAGCCATTCTGTAGCCTTATTTTACAAGAACATTTGATATATGTTTTGTTTGACAAATAAACCTTTAATAAAATTTCTCAAATCAATTTATCGATTCATGTACTGCACTAATAAAGTATTAATGAGATTGAAACTTTCAAAAAGTTGACTTCAAATTGCTTGTAAAATGAATATCACGTGCTAAAATCAGTACCTTTTCCAAATTATTGAGTCTTTTAATTTAAGTATGGGCTACTAGACCATTGAGATCTATTTCATATTTTTTTTTCAAATTATTGACTCTTGAAAAACAAATCCGCCATTGTAGAAAACAAAGCATCAGTTTAGTGGCATAAAACTAGTCGTTTTTAAAATAATTGAATCTTGAAAAACAAATCTACCATTGTAGAAAAGAAAACATCAGTTCAGTTGCATAATACCGGTAGTTTTAAAATAATTGAATCTTGAAAAACAAATCTACCATTGTAGAAAAGAAAACATCAGTTCAGTTGCATAATACCGGTAGTTTTAAAATAATTGAATCTTGAAAAACAAATCTATCATTGTAGAAAAGAAAACATCAGTTCAGTTGCATAATACCGGTAGTTTTAAAATAATTGAATCTTGAAAAACAAATCTATCATTGTAGAAAAGAAAACATCAGTTCAGTTGCATAATACCGTTAGTTTTAAAATAATTGAATCTTGAAAAACAAATCTATCATTGTAGAAAAGAAAACATCAGTTCAGTTGCATAATACCGGTAGTTTTAAAATAATTGAATCTTGAAAAACAAATCTATCATTGTAGAAAAGAAAACATCAGTTCAGTTGCATAATACCGGTAGTTTTAAAATAATTGAATCTTGAAAAACAAATATATCATTGTAGAAAAGAAAACATGAGTTCAGTTGCATAATACCGTTAGTTTTAAAATAATTGAATCTTGAAAAACAAATCTATCATTGTAGAAAAGAAAACATGAGTTCAGTTGCATAATACCGGTAGTTTTAAAATAATTGAATCTTGAAAAACAAATCTATCATTGTAGAAAAGAAAACATGAGTTCAGTTGCATAATACCGTTAGTTTTAAAATAATTGAATCTTGAAAAACAAATCTACCATTGTAGAAAACAAAACATGAGTTCAGTTGCATAAAACGTCGTTTTTAAAATTATTCAATCTTGAGATACAAATCTACCATTGTAGAAAAGAAAACATCAGTTCAGTTGCATAATACCGTTAGTTTTAAAATAATTGAATCTTGAAAAACAAATCCGCCATTGTAGAAAACAAAGCATGAGTTCAGTTGCATAATACCGTTAGTTTTAAAATAATTGAATCTTGAAAAACAAATCTACCATTGTAGAAAACAAAGCATGAGTTCAGTTGCATAATACCGTTAGTTTTAAAATAATTGAATCTTGAAAAACAAATCCGCCATTGTAGAAAACAAAGCATGAGTTCAGTTGCATAATACCGGTAGTTTTAAAATAATTGAATCTTGAAAAACAAATCTATCATTGTAGAAAAGAAAACATGAGTTCAGTTGCATAATACCGTTAGTTTTAAAATAATTGAATCTTGAAAAACAAATCTACCATTGTAGAAAACAAAGCATGAGTTCAGTTGCATAATACCGTTAGTTTTAAAATAATTGAATCTTGAAAAACAAATCCGCCATTGTAGAAAACAAAGCATGAGTTCAGTTGCATAATACCGGTAGTTTTAAAATAATTGAATCTTGAAAAACAAATCTATCATTGTAGAAAAGAAAACATGAGTTCAGTTGCATAATACCGTTAGTTTTAAAATAATTGAATCTTGAAAAACAAATCTACCATTGTAGAAAACAAAACATGAGTTCAGTTGCATAAAACGTCGTTTTTAAAATTATTCAATCTTGAGATACAAATCTACCATTGTAGAAAAGAAAACATCAGTTCAGTTGCATAATACCGTTAGTTTTAAAATAATTGAATCTTGAAAAACAAATCCGCCATTGTAGAAAACAAAACATCAGTTCAGTTGCATAATACCGGTAGTTTTAAAATAATTGAATCTTGAAAAACAAATCTACCATTGTAGAAAACAAAGCATGAGTTCAGTTGCATAATACCGTTAGTTTTAAAATAATTGAATCTTGAAAACAAATCTATCATTGTAGAAAAGAAAACATCAGTTCAGTTGCATAATACCGGTAGTTTTAAAATAATTGAATCTTGAAAAACAAATCTATCATTGTAGAAAAGAAAACATCAGTTCAGTTGCATAATACCGGTAGTTTTAAAATAACTGAATCTTGAAAAACAAATCTACCATTGTAGAAAACAAAGCATCAGTTCAGTTGCATAATACCGTTAGTTTTAAAATAATTGAATCTTGAAAAACAAATCTATCATTGTAGAAAAGAAAACATGAGTTCAGTTGCATAATACCGGTAGTTTTAAAATAATTGAATCTTGAAAAACAAATCTATCATTGTAGAAAAGAAAACATGAGTTCAGTTGCATAATACCGTTAGTTTTAAAATAATTGAATCTTGAAAAACAAATCTACCATTGTAGAAAACAAAACATGAGTTCAGTTGCATAAAACGTCGTTTTTAAAATTATTCAATCTTGAGATACAAATCTACCATTGTAGAAAAGAAAACATCAGTTCAGTTGCATAATACCGTTAGTTTTAAAATAATTGAATCTTGAAAAACAAATCTATCATTGTAGAAAAGAAAACATCAGTTCAGTTGCATAATACCGTTAGTTTTAAAATAATTGAATCTTGAAAAACAAATCTATCATTGTAGAAAACAAAACATGAGTTCAGTTGCATAAAACGTCGTTTTTAAAATTATTCAATCTTGAGATACAAATCTACCATTGTAGAAAAGAAAACATGAGTTCAGTTGCATAATACCGTTAGTTTTAAAATAATTGAATCTTGAAAAACAAATCTACCATTGTAGAAAACAAAACATGAGTTCAGTTGCATAAAACGTCGTTTTTAAAATTATTCAATCTTGAGATACAAATCTACCATTGTAGAAAAGAAAACATCAGTTCAGTTGCATAATACCGTTAGTTTTAAAATAATTGAATCTTGAAAAACAAATCTATCATTGTAGAAAAGAAAACATCAGTTCAGTTGCATAATACCGTTAGTTTTAAAATAATTGAATCTTGAAAAACAAATCTATCATTGTAGAAAACAAAACATGAGTTCAGTTGCATAAAACGTCGTTTTTAAAATTATTCAATCTTGAGATACAAATCTACCATTGTAGAAAAGAAAACATGAGTTCAGTTGCATAATACCGTTAGTTTTAAAATAATTGAATCTTGAAAAACAAATCTACCATTGTAGAAAACAAAACATGAGTTCAGTTGCATAAAACGTCGTTTTTAAAATTATTCAATCTTGAGATACAAATCTACCATTGTAGAAAAGAAAACATCAGTTCAGTTGCATAATACCGTTAGTTTTAAAATAATTGAATCTTGAAAAACAAATCTACCATTGTAGAAAACAAAACATGAGTTCAGTTGCATAAAACGTCGTTTTTAAAATTATTCAATCTTGAAAAACAAATCTATCATTGTAGAAAAGAAAACATGAGTTCAGTTGCATAATACCGTTAGTTTTAAAATAATTGAATCTTGAAAAACAAATCTACCATTGTAGAAAACAAAACATGAGTTCAGTTGCATAAAACGTCGTTTTTAAAATTATTCAATCTTGAGATACAAATCTACCATTGTAGAAAAGAAAACATCAGTTCAGTTGCATAATACCGTTAGTTTTAAAATAATTGAATCTTGAAAAACAAATCTACCATTGTAGAAAACAAAACATGAGTTCAGTTGCATAAAACGTCGTTTTTAAAATTATTCAATCTTGAAAAACAAATCTATCATTGTAGAAAAGAAAACATGAGTTCAGTTGCATAATACCGTTAGTTTTAAAATAATTGAATCTTGAAAAACAAATCTACCATTGTAGAAAACAAAACATGAGTTCAGTTGCATAAAACGTCGTTTTTAAAATTATTCAATCTTGAGATACAAATCTACCATTGTAGAAAAGAAAACATCAGTTCAGTTGCATAATACCGTTAGTTTTAAAATAATTGAATCTTGAAAAACAAATCTATCATTGTAGAAAAGAAAACATCAGTTCAGTTGCATAATACCGTTAGTTTTAAAATAATTGAATCTTGAAAAACAAATCTATCATTGTAGAAAACAAAACATGAGTTCAGTTGCATAAAACGTCGTTTTTAAAATTATTCAATCTTGAGATACAAATCTACCATTGTAGAAAAGAAAACATGAGTTCAGTTGCATAATACCGTTAGTTTTAAAATAATTGAATCTTGAAAAACAAATCTACCATTGTAGAAAACAAAACATGAGTTCAGTTGCATAAAACGTCGTTTTTAAAATTATTCAATCTTGAGATACAAATCTACCATTGTAGAAAAGAAAACATCAGTTCAGTTGCATAATACCGTTAGTTTTAAAATAATTGAATCTTGAAAAACAAATCCGCCATTGTAGAAAACAAAACATGAGTTCAGTTGCATAAAACGTCGTTTTTAAAATTATTCAATCTTGAGATACAAATCTACCATTGTAGAAAAGAAAACATCAGTTCAGTTGCATAATACCGTTAGTTTTAAAATAATTGAATCTTGAAAAACAAATCTATCATTGTAGAAAAGAAAACATGAGTTCAGTTGCATAATACCGTTAGTTTTAAAATAATTGAATCTTGAAAAACAAATCTACCATTGTAGAAAACAAAACATGAGTTCAGTTGCATAAAACGTCGTTTTTAAAATTATTCAATCTTGAGATACAAATCTACCATTGTAGAAAAGAAAACATCAGTTCAGTTGCATAATACCGTTAGTTTTAAAATAATTGAATCTTGAAAAACAAATCCGCCATTGTAGAAAACAAAACATGAGTTCAGTTGCATAAAACGTCGTTTTTAAAATTATTCAATCTTGAGATACAAATCTACCATTGTAGAAAAGAAAACATCAGTTCAGTTGCATAATACCGTTAGTTTTAAAATAATTGAATCTTGAAAAACAAATCTATCATTGTAGAAAAGAAAACATGAGTTCAGTTGCATAATACCGTTAGTTTTAAAATAATTGAATCTTGAAAAACAAATCTACCATTGTAGAAAACAAAACATGAGTTCAGTTGCATAAAACGTCGTTTTTAAAATTATTCAATCTTGAGATACAAATCTACCATTGTAGAAAAGAAAACATCAGTTCAGTTGCATAATACCGTTAGTTTTAAAATAATTGAATCTTGAAAAACAAATCTATCATTGTAGAAAAGAAAACATGAGTTCAGTTGCATAATACCGTTAGTTTTAAAATAATTGAATCTTGAAAAACAAATCTACCATTGTAGAAAACAAAACATGAGTTCAGTTGCATAAAACGTCGTTTTTAAAATTATTCAATCTTGAGATACAAATCTACCATTGTAGAAAAGAAAACATCAGTTCAGTTGCATAATACCGTTAGTTTTAAAATAATTGAATCTTGAAAAACAAATCCGCCATTGTAGAAAACAAAACATGAGTTCAGTTGCATAAAACGTCGTTTTTAAAATTATTCAATCTTGAGATACAAATCTACCATTGTAGAAAAGAAAACATCAGTTCAGTTGCATAATACCGTTAGTTTTAAAATAATTGAATCTTGAAAACAAATCTATCATTGTAGAAAAGAAAACATCAGTTCAGTTGCATAATACCGGTAGTTTTAAAATAATTGAATCTTGAAAAACAAATCTATCATTGTAGAAAAGAAAACATCAGTTCAGTTGCATAATACCGGTAGTTTTAAAATAATTGAATCTTGAAAAACAAATCTATCATTGTATAAAAGAAAACATCAGTTCAGTTGCATAATACCGTTAGTTTTAAAATAATTGAATCTTGAAAAACAAATCTATCATTGTATAAAAGAAAACATCAGTTCAGTTGCATAATACCGTTAGTTTTAAAATAACTGAATCTTGAAAAACAAATCTATCATTGTAGAAAAGAAAACATCAGTTCAGTTGCATAATACCGTTAGTTTTAAAATAATTGAATCTTGAAAAACAAATCCGCCATTGTAGAAAACAAAACATGAGTTCAGTTGCATAATACCGTTAGTTTTAAAATAATTGAATCTTGAAAAACAAATCTATCATTGTAGAAAACAAAGCATCAGTTCAGTTGCATAATACCGTTAGTTTTAAAATAATTGAATCTTGAAAAACAAATCTACCATTGTAGAAAACAAAACATGAGTTCAGTTGCATAATACCGTTAGTTTTAAAATAATTGAATCTTGAAAAACAAATCTATCATTGTAGAAAACAAAGCATCAGTTCAGTTGCATAATACCGTTAGTTTTAAAATAATTGAATCTTGAAAAACAAATCTACCATTGTAGAAAACAAAACATGAGTTCAGTTGCATAAAACGTCGTTTTTAAAATTATTCAATCTTGAGATACAAATCTACCATTGTAGAAAAGAAAACATCAGTTCAGTTGCATAATACCGTTAGTTTTAAAATAATTAAATCTTGAAAAACAAATCTACCATTGTAGAAAACAAAACATGAGTTCAGTTGCATAAAACGTCGTTTTTAAAATTATTCAATCTTGAGATACAAATCTATCATTGTAGAAAACAAAACATGAGTTCAGTTGCATAATACCGTTAGTTTTAAAATAATTGAATCTTGAAAAACAAATCTATCATTGTAGAAAACAAAGCATCAGTTCAGTTGCATAATACCGTTAGTTTTAAAATAATTGAATCTTGAAAAACAAATCTACCATTGTAGAAAACAAAACATGAGTTCAGTTGCATAAAACGTCGTTTTTAAAATTATTCAATCTTGAGATACAAATCTACCATTGTAGAAAAGAAAACATCAGTTCAGTTGCATAATACCGTTAGTTTTAAAATAATTGAATCTTGAAAAACAAATCCGCCATTGTAGAAAACAAAGCATCAGTTCAGTTGCATAATACCGTTAGTTTTAAAATAATTAAATCTTGAAAAACAAATCTACCATTGTAGAAAACAAAACATGAGTTCAGTTGCATAAAACGTCGTTTTTAAAATTATTCAATCTTGAGATACAAATCTACCATTGTAGAAAAGAAAACATCAGTTCAGTTGCATAATACCGTTAGTTTTAAAATAATTAAATCTTGAAAAACAAATCTACCATTGTAGAAAACAAAACATGAGTTCAGTTGCATAAAACGTCGTTTTTAAAATTATTCAATCTTGAGATACAAATCTATCATTGTAGAAAACAAAACATGAGTTCAGTTGCATAATACCGTTAGTTTTAAAATAATTGAATCTTGAAAAACAAATCTACCATTGTAGAAAACAAAACATCAGTTCAGTTGCATAATACCGGTAGTTTTAAAATAATTGAATCTTGAAAAACAAATCTACCATTGTAGAAAACAAAACATGAGTTCAGTTGCATAAAACGTCGTTTTTAAAATTATTCAATCTTGAGATACAAATCTACCATTGTAGAAAAGAAAACATCAGTTCAGTTGCATAATACCGTTAGTTTTAAAATAATTGAATCTTGAAAAACAAATCCGCCATTGTAGAAAACAAAACATCAGTTCAGTTGCATAATACCGTTAGTTTTAAAATAATTAAATCTTGAAAAACAAATCTACCATTGTAGAAAACAAAACATGAGTTCAGTTGCATAAAACGTCGTTTTTAAAATTATTCAATCTTGAGATACAAATCTACGGTCTTTAGAGAACAAAACATCAGTTCAGTTGCATAATACCGTTAGTTTTAAAATAATTGAATCTTGAAAAACAAATCTACCATTGTAGAAAACAAAACATGAGTTCAGTTGCATAAAACGTCGTTTTTAAAATTATTCAATCTTGAGATACAAATCTACGGTCTTTAGAAAACAAAACATCAGTTCAGTTGCATAATACCGGTAGTTTTAAAATAATTGAATCTTGAAAAACAAATCTACCATTGTAGAAAACAAAACATGAGTTCAGTTGCATAAAACGTCGTTTTTAAAATTATTCAATCTTGAGATACAAATCTACCATTGTAGAAAAGAAAACATCAGTTCAGTTGCATAATACCGTTAGTTTTAAAATAATTGAATCTTGAAAAACAAATCCGCCATTGTAGAAAACAAAACATCAGTTCAGTTGCATAATACCGGTAGTTTTAAAATAATTGAATCTTGAAAAACAAATCTATCATTGTAGAAAAGAAAACATCAGTTCAGTTGCATAATACCGGTAGTTTTAAAATAATTGAATCTTGAGATACAAATCTACCATTGTAGAAAAGAAAACATCAGTTCAGTTGCATAATACCGTTAGTTTTAAAATAATTAAATCTTGAAAAACAAATCTACCATTGTAGAAAACAAAACATGAGTTCAGTTGCATAAAACGTCGTTTTTAAAATTATTCAATCTTGAGATACAAATCTATCATTGTAGAAAACAAAACATGAGTTCAGTTGCATAATACCGTTAGTTTTAAAATAATTGAATCTTGAAAAACAAATCTACCATTGTAGAAAACAAAACATCAGTTCAGTTGCATAATACCGGTAGTTTTAAAATAATTGAATCTTGAAAAACAAATCTACCATTGTAGAAAACAAAACATGAGTTCAGTTGCATAAAACGTCGTTTTTAAAATTATTCAATCTTGAGATACAAATCTACCATTGTAGAAAAGAAAACATCAGTTCAGTTGCATAATACCGTTAGTTTTAAAATAATTGAATCTTGAAAAACAAATCCGCCATTGTAGAAAACAAAACATCAGTTCAGTTGCATAATACCGTTAGTTTTAAAATAATTAAATCTTGAAAAACAAATCTACCATTGTAGAAAACAAAACATGAGTTCAGTTGCATAAAACGTCGTTTTTAAAATTATTCAATCTTGAGATACAAATCTATCATTGTAGAAAACAAAACATGAGTTCAGTTGCATAATACCGTTAGTTTTAAAATAATTGAATCTTGAAAAACAAATCTATCATTGTAGAAAACAAAGCATCAGTTCAGTTGCATAATACCGTTAGTTTTAAAATAATTGAATCTTGAAAAACAAATCTACCATTGTAGAAAACAAAACATGAGTTCAGTTGCATAAAACGTCGTTTTTAAAATTATTCAATCTTGAGATACAAATCTACCATTGTAGAAAAGAAAACATCAGTTCAGTTGCATAATACCGTTAGTTTTAAAATAATTAAATCTTGAAAAACAAATCTACCATTGTAGAAAACAAAACATGAGTTCAGTTGCATAAAACGTCGTTTTTAAAATTATTCAATCTTGAGATACAAATCTATCATTGTAGAAAACAAAACATGAGTTCAGTTGCATAATACCGTTAGTTTTAAAATAATTGAATCTTGAAAAACAAATCTATCATTGTAGAAAACAAAGCATCAGTTCAGTTGCATAATACCGTTAGTTTTAAAATAATTGAATCTTGAAAAACAAATCTACCATTGTAGAAAACAAAACATGAGTTCAGTTGCATAAAACGTCGTTTTTAAAATTATTCAATCTTGAGATACAAATCTACCATTGTAGAAAAGAAAACATCAGTTCAGTTGCATAATACCGTTAGTTTTAAAATAATTGAATCTTGAAAAACAAATCCGCCATTGTAGAAAACAAAGCATCAGTTCAGTTGCATAATACCGTTAGTTTTAAAATAATTAAATCTTGAAAAACAAATCTACCATTGTAGAAAACAAAACATGAGTTCAGTTGCATAAAACGTCGTTTTTAAAATTATTCAATCTTGAGATACAAATCTACCATTGTAGAAAAGAAAACATCAGTTCAGTTGCATAATACCGTTAGTTTTAAAATAATTAAATCTTGAAAAACAAATCTACCATTGTAGAAAACAAAACATGAGTTCAGTTGCATAAAACGTCGTTTTTAAAATTATTCAATCTTGAGATACAAATCTATCATTGTAGAAAACAAAACATGAGTTCAGTTGCATAATACCGTTAGTTTTAAAATAATTGAATCTTGAAAAACAAATCTATCATTGTAGAAAACAAAGCATCAGTTCAGTTGCATAATACCGTTAGTTTTAAAATAATTGAATCTTGAAAAACAAATCTACCATTGTAGAAAACAAAACATGAGTTCAGTTGCATAAAACGTCGTTTTTAAAATTATTCAATCTTGAGATACAAATCTACCATTGTAGAAAAGAAAACATCAGTTCAGTTGCATAATACCGTTAGTTTTAAAATAATTGAATCTTGAAAAACAAATCCGCCATTGTAGAAAACAAAACATCAGTTCAGTTGCATAATACCGTTAGTTTTAAAATAATTAAATCTTGAAAAACAAATCTACCATTGTAGAAAACAAAACATGAGTTCAGTTGCATAAAACGTCGTTTTTAAAATTATTCAATCTTGAGATACAAATCTACGGTCTTTAGAGAACAAAACATTTCTGTTGCAAAAAACAGTTCTTTTTCCAGATTACCATTGGTAGAAACAAAAACGCTGTTACCGGTCAAGATTTTATTTTAAACCTGTGTCTTTCTTCCCATCTGAAGGCAACAACAGCCCGAGCAATTAATTTGCGCCTACTTTACACAATACCTGAGAAAAAAACGAAACGCCTCGACCACAATCCCTACGCCCAGTCATTCTTGAACTGGTCATTTGTGGTCTCTGAACAGCGTCGGTCTCTTTGTGTACAACCCCTCGCAATGAAATTATTCCTGTGCTTCCGGAAGAGATGGCAAATTAAAAACCTCTGTAAAAAGCCTTTGTTTTTCCTTTTGAAGTGAAGTTGTAAAGGAACAAACTTCAAATAGTCATGGAAACACTGCACGTGTTTAATATGCAAGTAGCCTCACTCTTTGCAATAGTGAAATAATTTGTCGAGCACCTGAAAACATAAAAGTATCTGAATTAGTTTCTAATATCTTTTTTCAAATTATTCTGCCTAAAGGTGTTATATTGACATGTTTTAGAAACCTAGTTTGAAAACTAACAACTACTCTCTAGTTAACTGTAATGCTATTAAATTAAAATTTGCTATTTATATTTAACATTTAATATTTTTAAACTAGTTTTAAAATCTTATCAAATGTCCATTTAAGATAAAATGTTATTACACCTTTAAAGTAATTTTAAAGAATTAAACAGTTATAAGGGTTGAAATCTTCAAACACATGGATAACTATAAAGATAAAATGTTACTACCTCCTGTAAAAAACTAGAAAGGATTTGAAGTTATAAATGTTAAAAATTGTATCCATGTTTTTAACTGTACATTAAAGATAAAATGCTATCACTCCTTGAAAAAAAACTGGAAATAGTATAAAATTATAAAGGTTGAAATCGTTACCTTAATTAAGGTTAAAATCGTGGAACTGTACATAAGAGATAAAATCGTGGAACTGTACATAAGAGATAAAATCGTGGAACTGTACATAAGAGATAAAATCGTGGAACTGTACATAAGAGATAAAATCGTGGAACTGTACATAAGAGATAAAATCGTGGAACTGTACATAAGAGATAAAATCGTGGAACTGTACATAAGAGATAAAATCGTGGAACTGTACATAAGAGATAAAATCGTGGAACTGTACATAAGAGATAAAATCGTGGAACTGTACATAAGAGATAAAATCGTGGAACTGTACATAAGAGATAAAATCGTGGAACTGTACATAAGAGATAAAATCGTGGAACTGTACATAAGAGATTAAATGTTATTACCCCGGAAAACGTGACTGCCAGTATTAACGGTATTTCCAATAGAGAAACTTTCACTTGCTTAACAATTGTATTTTGAAAAGAATTGATATCATAAATGTGTAGCTATTTTCAATTTCGCTTGTTTTATTATTTTCTTTAAAACAACTAGAAATTTAAATTTTCTTAAACTTAGACTATTAAAATGTATAAATTAAATATATAACCTAGGTTCTGAGTGTTGGGGTACCCACTCAAACTTTTAAATAGAACTAAATATTTAAACGATATTGACAAATGAAATGGTATAATATTTCAAATACATTTTTACTGATACATAATTTGTAAAGGATATACTGTTTTTATAATGTGAAATTTTTAATAATTTAATGGTTACAATTACGATCTATTTAAACTAAATCTGTTATTTTTACTTTTGTAATATATTACAATTGATATACATTCTTATAAGATGTGAGCATATTTGACATGCAAATTTAAAAACACACTCAGATAAACTGAAAACAAAGCATTCTAGGACATTTATTTATAGCAACTGTTTCATTTATTCGAATTTGGTTACAATTTTTCAAAGTTTGTAACATTATTTTAGAATTAGGATTTATTACCAGCCCCTGCACACTGCTGTCATCAAGACTTTGGCCAATCATTGATAAGTTTTCTTCTGAACTTTATCGACGTATTTTGCCATGTATCGATTGATACGAGTTTACTATCTCCGCGCACAGCTGTATAACGTCAATGGATTTGAATGTTGTATTCCTTGATGCTACATTTCCCTTCAAGTGCTCATGTACCGTCTCAATAGGGTTGTAAATGCCATACAAGCGGTTACTTTAAGTATTCTGTATGTAGCCTAAATATATACTACCATAGTCAAAATTTGTGTCATTTTCCATAACTTTATAGTACGTGTCCTTGGCAGATTGATCGACAATGAGTGGTGGCTGCATAATAATGCGGTGGCGCATGGAAAGCTCAGTGGCGTGTTAGTATTGCCACCAGCGTGGTGGTATGTGCACACTCCCTAAATAAAAGTTCATGAACGTTAATACAGGCTGAGACTTAAACTAAAACGTATATCCTAATATAAGGTAATTTGGAAGGTAATCAGTTGCAAATACACACACACACACACACACACACACACACACACACACACACACACACACACACACACACACACACACACACACACACTGCACAATGAACGGATGTACTCCGGATATTGACTATTCATAGGCTATTAACCAGTATGGCTTCTATTGTCAACGAAGAATAGAAAACTATTGTTAAATGAAGCCAGGATATATATATATATATATATATATATATATATATATATATATATATATATATATATATATATATATATCGTGATATTTCAAATTGTCCATTATTTTTCCGTTGCAGTAACTTTATGAAGTTATTATTAATAATTGTAAACAATTTTTTCACCACTAAGTGCAATAATTTTACATTACGTGATGAGGCACCTTTCGGTCACTTGACCATTGTCGAATCACTCTACAATCATTTGAGTGATTCGACAATGGTCAAGTGACCGAAAGGTGCCTCATCACATAAGGTAAAATTATTGCACTTAGTGGTGGAAAAAATTGTTAACAATCAATAGTAATAATAACAATAATTATATATATATATATATATATATATATATGTATATATATATATATATATATATATATATATATATATATATATATGTGTGTGTGTGTGTGTGTATATATGTATATATATATATATATATATATATATATATATATATATATATATATATATATTCTTGATATTTAACATTATCCATTGTTTTTCCGTTGCACTGACTTTATGAAGTTAATATATTACTATTTTTGAGTAATTTTATCCACCATTAAGTGCAATAATTTTACCTTGAGTGATGAGGCACCTTTCGGTCTTTGACCATTGTCGAATCACTGATTGTTCCCTGCTGTGGATGCTACGTCCGTGAAGCCGGTGTTTGTTGAATATACGCGCACTATTTCTTGATCTGTGTGTATGATGTTTCTGTATAGTATGTCTTCTGTATATGTTGTTTGTAAATTCATTAAGTTGTTGTGTATGTTTTTATAAATGTGGTATTTTTCTAGTGAGTTTAGTTCTATTGGGTTGTTATTTATTTCCAGTATGGTAAGGTTATTTTCGTAATTTGTAATTTCGTGTTTATGGGATATTATGTGTGCTGCAACATTTGATACTTTAGAATTTTTGTTTTTGAATGCTCTATAATGTTCTTCAAATCTTATTTTAAATGTTCTGGATGTTTTTCCTATGTAAAAAGCGTTACAGTTGTTGCATGTGATTTTGTAAATTCCTGATAGGTTATGTTTTTCTGAATTTGTTATGTGGTTTTTGTTATTAAGATATTTTATTATTTTGTTGTTTGGTTTGTAAGTTGGAGTGTAGTATTCTTTGTTGTATATATTTGTTATTTTTTCTATTTTGTTATTGGTATATTTATATTTTAGGTAGATTTTTTTATTTTTATTATTTTCGTGTTCCGGTTGTAGTGTTGTGTTGAGGTTAGGTTTTTTTGTGAATTTATTGTATATATTTTTTATAATGTGTTTGTTGTATCCATTTTCTATTGCTATTTTTGTAATGTTATCTAATTCTTCATTTAATTTTTGTTTGTTATCCTGTGTGTATTTTATTGCTTTATTTATCATGTTACTGTAAGTGTTAATTTTGTGTGTCCAGGGGTGGTTAGATTTGTAGTGTATTGTGGTGTTGTTGGAAGTAGGTTTCCTGTATACTGTAGTTTCTATTTTATTATCATTTATATTTAAAGTAATGTCGAGGAAGTTGATTGTTCTATTTGTTTCTGTTTCAACGGTGAATTGTATGTTTTCGTTGTAAGTATTTAGTTTGTTTAATATTATGACGTGTTCGTTGTGAATGGTAGGTTGGTATATTACAAGTATATCGTCTACATATCTTGTCCATAGTGAGATATTGTGTGTGTTTATTATAGGTTTAATTATTATTTGTTCAAAGTGTTGTAAATATATTTCTGACAAGACAGATGATATGGGTGAACCCATGGGGAGTCCTGTTGTTTGTTTATAATATTTATTGTTAAATTGGAAGTAATTTTGGTTACATATGTGTTTGGTTAGCGTAATGATACTATCTATTATGTTTCTTTTTTCGTTATTGTGTATCAGTTTGTTTTTTATTATTTCTATGGTTTCTTCTATTGGGATACTAGGGTACATGTTAGTTATGTCATAACTTATTATTTTTGTGTTGCTGTTTGTTTTTATCGTTTTTATTTTATTAATTAATTCGTATCCATTTTTTATATTGTATGTGTTGTTGATGTGTATTTTAGACCTTAGGATTTTGTCTAGAATTTTTGCGATTAGGTAAGATGGTGCTGTTGTGAAATTTATTAGTGGTCTAAATGGTGTGTTAGGTTTATGGATTTTAGGTATCCCTGATAATACGGGTGCGCATGGTTTAAATGGGTATAATCTTGTGTGGTATTTTAATTTATTGTTATAGTTTAGGGTGTTACGGTGAGTGACTATTAAGTTTTTTATTGTAATAAGGTATTTGTTAGTTGGGTCTGGGATTTGTTCGTATTTATTTTCTTTTATGTAGTTAGTCATTGAATCGATATATTTGGTATTTTCTATTATTACTGGAGTATTTGTTTTATCTGATTTTAATATTAAGTAATCGTTGTTTTCTAGTTTTTCTCTGAGTTTTATAATTTCTTTTTTATTAATATATTGTTCCGTTTTTTTGTTTTTTTCCGTTTTTATTAGGTTAATTTTATTATTAATGTTATTTCTTATGTGTTCAGTATTTTGGTGGGTAATTTTGTGGATGTTAGATTCTGTGTCAACTATTAGGTTTTTTATTATTTGTTTTTTGTTGAAGTTAGGTAGGTTATATTTGAAGGAATTTGTTATTATTATTTTTTCTTTTTCAGTAAATTCTGTTTTAGTTAAGTTTATGAATTTATTATTGTTAGAGGTGTGGGTTGGTTCTAGGCTATTTTTTAGGTTATGTTGTTGTTTTGATGTGTGGATTGGTGCTAGGCTATTTTTTAGGTTAAGTTGTTTTGATAAATTTTCGATTTTTTTGTTTTGTCTGTTAATAGTGTTTGTTTTATGTTTTATTATAATTTGTTGTGTTTTTTCGTGAATAATAGGTGTGAGAGTGTCAAAAGTTTTCATTAATTCCAAATTGGTTGTGTATAGTTGTAAATTGATTTGGCTTTTTTTATGGTAGGCAGCTTTAATGTTTTGTTTAATAATGTGTGATTCTGCTATTTTTGTTATATATATATATATATATATATATATATATATATATTTGTATAAATAGTACATATTATATGAGGGGGGATGGCATTAGGCGTGTCACTTTTAAAAGTAGAGTCTTTTTTAAAGTTATAAACAGGTTACCCGTCACATCCTCTTGTAAGACGAATATTAAGTAATAGATCTATTTGGAACTAGGTTGGGCTATGGTAAGGACGCTATGACTGGTACTGGGAATAACGCAGATTTGCATTATACAGTGGCTACCCTTCATAGGATCTTGAAAGGAAAACTGCCTCCGGAAAAGGGGTAGGAATGTAGATCAGTAAGATTCTGGAAATAGAAAAATGTTACACTGAAATGAGAATGTTTATAGAAAGTGAGGATTTCGTAGGAGGTTTTGTCCTTGGGGAGAAGATTGTATATTGATGTTACTCGAGTTACCATGTCGACACAGTGTTTGCAGTTTTCAAAGTTGTTAAACTGATCATCGTGGGTTACATTGTAAATGTACAGAAATATGGTTTTAGAATAGCTTGCTTTTCTCGAACCTACCCTATTTACTAGAATGTGGTAAAAACACACAAGTAAACTTACGAATCTCTTTTTGCTTTATTTCCAATGCGCATTGTGTACAAATCAAATATTCGTGATCCAACTAACAAATATTTGAACTCAAATAGCCTGTTTGAAGTTGTTTCACATACATGTGTAATTGTCCGCGAAGGTAATATTGACATTCAGTTACATGATTTATCTATGGGGCGGGTATCGTTTGTTGTTTACTGAAAAAGCTTCAATGTCGTTCGAACACACTTTAAACTATAGGACTAATGCTCTGATGTACTAAGTAGCTACACAGTTGCCATGGTTGCTTTAGATGGATCACATCCAAGTTGATGGGTTTCGTCAATGCCAGCACTGCTTTAATATAAAATAAATAAGGATAAACGAAATCAAAAGATTCAGAGAGTTGGCTAGTCTTGGTTACGATTAGGGAGAGTGGCGTAGGGAACTGCTTTAATAGTTCTCTGTGTAGTTAATTTACCACGATGTGTAACCTAAATACTCTAAGTTTCTCTATATCGAACAAGTAAAAATGTGTGTAATCAATATACTTCTGGCTGGAATATAGAATAAATATGTTTATGAAAGCAGTTATAAATATATATATATATATATATATATATATAATACGTTTTCTTGTTTAATAATTTAAAACAAGATAGGTTATTCAGATACAAGTATATTTATTTTGGATATAAATTAATAAATATTCTTGTATTTGAATAACCTATGTTGTTTTAATATATATAGTCTATATATATATATATATATATATATATATATATATATATATATATATATATATATTTATATTGAGTTCTCGATGGTTGGGTTATCATAACGTTCATACGGTATGTACTATTAAGTATATAAAAAATAATTTGTTTCTGTGATGTTACTTATAATAATTGAAAGTATAATTTTCATCTATATGTCTGGATTTTACTGTTTTAGAACAAACTGTGGTGAACTTTTTAATAACACTAAAACACCTTATGTACATTTCCGTTGCAAGGCAAACATCCTCGGGGATGTTTTAGCAACAATATGTACATTTCCGTTGCAAGGCAAACATCCTCAGGGATGTTTTAGCAACAACATGTACATTTCCGTTGCAAGGCAAACATCCTCAGGGTTGTTTTAGCAACAACGTACATTTCCGTTGCAAGGCAAACATCCTCAGGGATTTTTTTAGCAACAACGTACATTTCCGTTGCAAGGCAAACATCCTCAAGGATGTTTTAGCAACAACATGTACATTTCCGTTGCAAGGCAAACATCCTCAGGGTTGTTTTAGCAACAACGTACATTTCCGTTGCAAGGCAAACATCCTCAGGGTTGTTTTAGCAACAACGTACATTTCCGTTGCAAGGCAAACATCCTCAGGGATGTTTTAGCAACAACATGTACATTTCCGTTGCAAGGCAAACATCCTCAGGGATGTTTTAGCAACAACATGTACATTTCCGTTGCAAGGCAAACATCCTCAGGGATTTTTTTAGCAACAACATGTACATTTCCGTTGCAAGGCAAACATCCTCAGGGATTTTTTTAGCAACAACGTACATTTCCGTTGCAAGGCAAACATCCTCAGGGATTTTTTTAGCAACAACATGTACATTTCCGTTGCAAGGCAAACATCCTCAGGGATTTTTTTAGCAACAACATGTACATTTCCGTTGCAAGGCAAACATCCTCAGGGATTTTTTTAGCAACAACGTACATTTCCGTTGCAAGGCAAACATCCTCAGGGATTTTTTTAGCAACAACATGTACATTTCCGTTGCAAGGCAAACATCCTCAGGGATTTTTTTAGCCACAACATGTACATTTCCGTTGCAAGGCAAACATCCTCAGGGTTGTTTTAGCAACAACGTACATTTCCGTTGCAAGGCAAACATCCTCAGGGATGTTTTAGCAACAACATGTACATTTCCGTTGCAAGGCAAACATCCTCAGGGATGTTTTAGCAGCAACGTACATTTCCGTTGCAAGGCAAACATCCTCAGGGATTTTTTTAGCAACAACAAAACTGCTATTAAACATAGGTAACTAATTATAGCCACTCTTCTTCCCTAACTATGTGACCTATCTTCTATATATGGCGAGATTAGACAAAGTATCACCTAAAATTTAAACCTAACGTAATTACTTAAGTTTTAAGTTTAAAATATATTACTTACGTCTCAAGATACTTAGAACTTAAATTTTAAGGTTTAAATTAAAGTGATACTGCTTTGTCACTCCCAGCTTGGCACAAACCGTAAGACCTCTCCTCTAAGAGGGATTGGTCGTGTGGTCGTTAAAGGATAGAGGCGTTTCTTCTGAGCATATGTATGACCGGGATGTACAAAGGTTATTGTGCTTGGAGGGTATTTGTGTGTTATGTCTTTTTCTTATTTTTTTAAATCTAGGCAAATGTTTATATACAAACAATTTTTTGTTGTACAATTTTATTCTTTATTAATGCTTTTGTTTGTTTTATCTTAGGTAAGATGTTTAATGAAGAGTCTATTAATTAGTATGCAGAATAAGGGAAATAGAGTTTTGCCTGTAATTAATTGGGCCATAATATTAGCTGAAGATCCTATCATCATTATATTGTGGAGATTTGGTAAGGTTATATTATTTTTAATTATTGTACCAAAACCTGTAAATACGTAGATTGTCACTGATTGCTGTAGTAAATCACAGAATTTGATGTGTAGGGTGCCGAGAGAGATTTTTTTATTGGTATTGGCACTCACGCGGTTTAGAAATCCCCGGTAAGATTTATTTTGTTCCTTTGATCTTAGACTTCACATAATGAAGTTTCGTTTTTAGGAATTATTTCTGAAAGCCGACAAAGAAAAATAAAAAATCCTTACCTCTTTGTTAAAATATTTTCTAAATATAATTACGATTTTTCATCTTTACATATTACATTATTTAATTTCGTATGAACTCTCGCGCTCCAGAGCACTACAAGGACTACGGAAGCATTGTCTACGTCATGGACCAATAGAGTTGTTACTAGGTCTGTCATAAAGCTACAAGGGCCACTTGGTTGTTACACGGTTTGTCGGAAAGCTACAAGGGCCACTTGGTGTGTTACCAGGTCTGCCATAAAGCTACAAAGGCCACTTGGTGTGTTACCAGGTCTGTCATAAAGCTACAAGGGCCACTTGGTTGTTACACGGTTTGACGGAAAGTTACAAAGGCCACTTGGTGTGATACCAGGTCTGTCATAAAGCTGCAAGGGCCACTTGGTGTGTTACCAGGTCTGTCATAAAGCTACAAGGGCCACTTGGTTGTTACACGGTTTGACGGAAAGTTACAAAGGCCACTTGGTGTGATACCAGGTCTGTCATAAAGCTGCAAGGGCCACTTGGTGTGTTACCAGGTCTGTCATAAAGCTACAAGGGCCACTTGGTTGTTACACTGTTTGACGGAAAGTTACAAAGGCCACTTGGTGTGATACCAGGTCTGTCATAAAGCTACAAGGGCCAATTGGTGTGTTACTAGGTCTGTCATAAAGCTACAAGGGCCACTTGGTTGTTACACTGTTTGACGGAAAGTTACAAAGGCCACTTGGTTGTTACACTGTTTGACGGAAAGTTACAAAGGCCACTTGGTGTGTTACTAGGTCTGTCATAAAGCTACAAGGGCCACTTGGTTGTTACACGGTTTGACGGAAAGTTACAAAGGCCACTTGGTGTGATACCAGGTCTGTCATAAAGCTGCAAGGGCCACTTGGTGTGTTACCAGGTCTGTCATAAAGCTACAAGGGCCACTTGGATGTTACACGGTTTGACGGAAAGTTACAAAGGCCACTTGGTGTGATACCAGGTCTGTCATAAAGCTGCAAGGGCCACTTGGTGTGTTACCAGGTCTGTCATAAAGCTACAAGGGCCACTTGGTTGTTACACGGTTTGACGGAAAGTTACAAAGGCCACTTGGTGTGATACCAGGTCTGTCATAAAGCTGTAAGGGCCACTTGGTGTGTTACCAGGTCTGTCATAAAGCTACAAGGGCCACTTGGTTGTTACACTGTTTGACGGAAAGTTACAAAGGCCTCTTGGTGTGATACCAGGTCTGTCATAAAGCTACAAGGGCCAATTGGTGTGTTACTAGGTCTGTCATAAAGCTACAAGGGCCACTTGGTTGTTACACTGTTTGACGGAAAGTTACAAAGGCCACTTGGTTGTTACACTGTTTGACGGAAAGTTACAAAGGCCACTTGGTGTGTTACTAGGTCTGTCATAAAGCTACAAGGGCCACTTGGTTGTTACACGGTTTGACGGAAAGTTACAAAGGCCACTTGGTGTGATACCAGGTCTGTCATAAAGCTGCAAGGGCCACTTGGTGTGTTACCAGGTCTGTCATAAAGCTACAAGGGCCACTTGGATGTTACACGGTTTGACGGAAAGTTACAAAGGCCACTTGGTGTGATACCAGGTCTGTCATAAAGCTATAAGGGCCAATTGGTGTGTTACTAGGTCTGTCATAAAGCTACAAGGGCCACTCGGTTGTTACACTGTTTGACGGAAAGTTACAAAGGCCACTTGGTTGTTACACTGTTTGACGGAAAGTTACAAAGGCCACTTGGTGTGTTACTAGGTCTGTCATAAAGCTACAAGGGCCACTTGGTTGTTACACTGTTTGACGAAAAGTTACAAAGGCCACTTGGTTGTTACACTGTTTGACGGAAAGTTACAAAGGCCACTTGGTGTGTTACTAGGTCTGTCATAAAGCTACAAGGGCCACTTGGTTGTTACACTGTTTGACGGAAAGTTACAAAGGCCACTTGGTGTGATACCAGGTCTGTCATAAAGCTATAAGGGCCAATTGGTGTGTTACTAGGTCTGTCATAAAGCTACAAGGGCCACTCGGTTGTTACACTGTTTGACGGAAAGTTACAAAGGCCACTTGGTTGTTACACTGTTTGACGGAAAGTTACAAAGGCCACTTGGTGTGTTACTAGGTCTGTCATAAAGCTACAAGGGCCACTTGGTTGTTACACTGTTTGACGAAAAGTTACAAAGGCCACTTGGTTGTTACACTGTTTGACGGAAAGTTACAAAGGCCACTTGGCGTGTTACTAGGTCTGTCATAAAGCTACAAGGGCCACTTGGTTGTTACACTGTTTGACGGAAAGTTACAAAGGCCACTTGGTTGTTATACTGTTTGACGGAAAGTTACAAAGGCCACTTGGTGTGTTACTAGGTCTGTCATAAAGCTACAAGGGCCACTTGGATGTTACACGGTTTGTAGGAAAGTTACAAAGGCCACTTGGTGTGATACCAGGTCTGTCATAAAGTTACAAAGGCCACTTGGTGTGTTGCCAGGTCTGCCATAAAGCTACAAGGGCCAATTGGATGTTACACGGTTTGTCGGAAAGTTACAAAGGCCACTTGGTGTGATACCAGGTCTGCCATAAAGCTACAAGGGCCACTTGGTGTGTTACCAGGTCTGTCATAAAGCTACAAGGGCCACTTGGATGTTACACGGTTTGTCGGAAAGTTACAAAGGCCATTTGGTGTGATACCAGGTCTGTCATAAAGCTATAAGGGCCAATTGGTGTGTTACTAGGTCTGTCATAAAGCTACAAGGGCCACTTGGATGTTACACGGTTTGTCGGAAAGTTACAAAGGCCACTTGGTGTGATACCAGGTCTGCCATAAAGCTACAAGGGCCACTTGGATGTTACACGGTTTGTCGGAAAGTTACAAAGGCCACTTGGTGTGATACCAGGTCTGCCATAAAGCTACAAGGGCCACTTGGATGTTACACGGTTTGTCGGAAAGTTACAAAGGCCACTTGGTGTGATACCAGGTCTGCCATAAAGCTACAAGGGCCACTTGGATGTTACACGGTTTGTCGGAAAGTTACAAAGGCCACTTGGTGTGATACCAGGTCTGCCATAAAGCTACAAGGGTCACTTGGATGTTACACGGTTTGTCGAAAAGTGACAAAGGCCACTTGGTATGCGCTAACAGTGTCATAAACAGCAGATGTTGCATTATGATTACGTTAGTAGTATAAATAGAAAGAGATATATTTTCCTTTTACGTTAGGCTACTGAATATCTTTAGTAATGTTAATAATAACTTGCTTCTTCCTTTGCTAAGGTGTAACTAAACAGATTGTATTAACCTTGGGCTGGTGGCCAAAAATTATTTGAATGGCGGTGTTTGATGTTAAATCTTCGCCAATTCCTTCCATTAGCTCACACTATCGTTATATAAGTCTTGTACAATTCCTTCCGTTAGCTCACACTATCGTTATATAAGTCTTGTACAATTCCTTCTATTAGCTCACACTATCGTTATATAAGTCTTGTACAATTCCTTCCATTAGCTCACACTATCGTTATATAAGTCTTGTACAATTCCTTCCATTAGCTCACACTATCGTTATATAAGTCTTGTACAATTCCTTCCATTAGCTCACACTATCGTTATATAAGTCTTGTACAATTCCTTCCATTAGCTCACACTATCGTTATATAAGTCTTGTACAATTCCTTCCATTAGCTCACACTATCGTTATATAAGTCTTGTACAATTCCTTCCATTAGCTCACACTATCGTTATATAAGTCTTGTACAATTCCTTCCATTAGCTCACACTATCGTTATATAAGTCTTGTACAATTCCTTCCATTACCTCACACTATCGTTATATAAGTCTTGTACAATTCCTTCCATTAGCTCACACTATCGTTATATAAGTCTTGTACAATTCCTTCCATTAGCTCACACTATCGTTATATAAGTCTTGTACAATTCCTTCCATTAGCTCACACTATCGTTATATAAGTCTTGTACAATTCCTTCCATTAGCTCACACTATCGTTATATAAGTCTTGTACAATTCCTTCCATTAGCTCACACTATCGTTATTTAAGTCTTGTACAATTCCTTCCATTAGCTCACACTATCGTTATATAAGTCTTTTACAATCCCTTCTATTAGCTCACACTATCGTTATATAAGTCTTGTACAATTCCTTCCATTAGCTCACACTATCGTTATATAAGTCTTGTACAATTCCTTCCATTAGCTCACACTATCGTTATATAAGTCTTGTACAATTCCTTCTATTAGCTCACACTATCGTTATATAAGTCTTGTACAATTCCTTCCATTAGCTCACACTATCGTTATATAAGTCTTGTACAATTCCTTCCATTAGCTCACACTATCGTTATATAAGTCTTGTACAATTCCTTCCATTAGCTCACACTATCGTTATATAAGTCTTGTACAATTCCTTCCATTAGCTCACACTATCGTTATATAAGTCTTGTACAATTCCTTCCATTAGCTCACACTATCGTTATATAAGTCTTGTACAATTCCTTCCATTAGCTCACACTATCGTTATATAAGTCTTGTACAATTCCTTCCATTAGCTCACACTATCGTTATATAAGTCTTGTACAATTCCTTCCATTAGCTCAAACTATCGTTATTTAAGTCTTGTACAATTCCTTCTATTAGCTCACACTATCGTTATATAAGTCTTGTACAATTCCTTCTATTAGCTCACACTATCGTTATATAAGTCTTGTACAATTCCTTCTATTAGCTCACACTATCGTTATATAAGTCTTGTACAATTCCTTCTATTAGCTCACACTATCGTTATATAAGTCTTGTACAATTCCTTCTATTAGCTCACACTATCGTTATATAAGTCTTGTACAATTCCTTCCAGTAGCTCACACTATCGTTATATAAGTCTTGTACAATCCCTTCTATTAGCTCACACTATCGTTATATAAGTCTTGTACAATTCCTTCTATTAGCTCACACTATCGTTATTTAAGTCTTGTACAATTCCTTCCATTAGCTCACACTATCGTTATATAAGTCTTGTACAATTCCTTCCATTAGCTCACACTATCGTTATATAAGTCTTTTACAATCCCTTCTATTAGCTCACACTATCGTTATATAAGTCTTGTACAATTCCTTCCATTAGCTCACACTATCGTTATATAAGTCTTGTACAATTCCTTCCATTAGCTCACACTATCGTTATATAAGTCTTTTACAATCCCTTCTATTAGCTCACACTATCGTTATATAAGTCTTGTACAATTCCTTCCATTAGCTTACACTATCGTTATATAAGTCTTGTACAATTCCTTCCATTAGCTCACACTATCGTTATATAGGTCTTGTACAATTCCTTCCATTAGCTCACACTATCGTTATATAAGTCTTGTACAATTCCTTCCATTAGCTCACACTATCGTTATATAAGTCTTGTACAATTCCTTCCAGTAGCTCACACTATCGTTATATAAGTCTTGTACAATTCCTTCTATTAGCTCACACTATCGTTATATAAGTCTTGTACAATTCCTTCTATTAGCTCACACTATCGTTATATAAGTCTTGTACAATTCCTTCTATTAGCTCACACTATCGTTATATAAGTCTTGTACAATTCCTTCCATTAGCTCACACTATCGTTATATAAGTCTTGTACAATTCCTTCCATTAGCTCACACTATCGTTATATAAGTCTTGCACAATTCCTTCCATTAGCTCACACTATCGTTATATAAGTCTTGTACAATCCCTTCTATTAGCTCACACTATCGTTATATAAGTCTTGCACAATTCCTTCCATTAGCTCACACTATCGTTATATAAGTCTTGTACAATCCCTTCTATTAGCTCACACTATCGTTATATAAGTCTTGTACAATTCCTTCCATTAGCTCACACTATCGTTATATAAGTCTTGCACAATTCCTTCCATTAGCTCACACTATCGTTATATAAGTCTTGTACAATCCCTTCTATTAGCTCACACTATCGTTATATAAGTCTTGTACAATCCCTTCTATTAGCTCACACTATCGTTATATAAGTCTTGTACAATTCCTTCCATTAGCTCACACTATCGTTATATAAGTCTTGTACAATTCCTTCCATTAGCTCACACTATCGTTATATAAGTCTTGTACAATTCCTTCCATTAGCTCACACTATCGTTATATAAGTCTTGTACAATCCCTTCTATTAGCTCACACTATCGTTATATAAGTCTTGTACAATTCCTTCCATTAGCTCACACTATCGTTATATAAGTCTTGTACAATTCCTTCCATTAGCTCACACTATCGTTATATAAGTCTTGTACAATTCCTTCCATTAGCTCACACTATCGTTATATAAGTCTTGTACAATTCCTTCCATTAGCTCACACTATCGTTATATAAGTCTTGTACAATCCCTTCTATTAGCTCACACTATCGTTATATAAGTCTTGTACAATTCCTTCCATTAGCTCACACTATCGTTATATAAGTCTTGTACAATTCCTTCCATTAGCTCACACTATCGTTATATAAGTCTTGTACAATTCCTTCCATTAGCTCACACTATCGTTATATAAGTCTTGTACAATCCCTTCTATTAGCTCACACTATCGTTATATAAGTCTTGTACAATCCCTTCTATTAGCTCACACTATCGTTATATAAGTCTTGTACAATCCCTTCTATTAGCTCACACTATCGTTATATAAGTCTTGTACAATTCCTTCCATTAGCTCACACTATCGTTATATAAGTCTTGCACAATTCCTTCCATTAGCTCACACTATCGTTATATAAGTCTTGTACAATCCCTTCTATTAGCTCACACTATCGTTATATAAGTCTTGTACAATTCCTTCTATTAGCTCACACTATCGTTATATAAGTCTTGTACAATTCCTTCCATTAGCTCACACTATCGTTATATAAGTCTTGCACAATTCCTTCCATTAGCTCACACTATCGTTATATAAGTCTTGTACAATCCCTTCTATTAACTCACACTATCGTTATATAAGTCTTGTACAATTCCTTCTATTAGCTCACACTATCGTTATATAAGTCTTGTACAATTCCTTCCATTAGCTCACACTATCGTTATATAAGTCTTGCACAATTCCTTCCATTAGCTCACACTATCGTTATATAAGTCTTGTACAATCCCTTCTATTAGCTCACACTATCGTTATATAAGTCTTGTACAATCCCTTCTATTAGCTCACACTATCGTTATATAAGTCTTGCACAATTCCTTCCATTAGCTCACACTATCGTTATATAAGTCTTGTACAATTCCTTCCATTAGCTCACACTATCGTTATATAAGTCTTGCACAATTCCTTCCATTAGCTCACACTATCGTTATATAAGTCTTGTACAATCCCTTCTATTAGCTCACACTATCGTTATATAAGTCTTGTACAATTCCTTCCATTAGCTCACACTATCGTTATATAAGTCTTGTACAATTCCTTCCATTAGCTCACACTATCGTTATATAAGTCTTGTACAATTCCTTCCATTAGCTCACACTATCGTTATATAAGTCTTGTACAATTCCTTCCATTAGCTCACACTATCGTTATATAAGTCTTGTACAATTCCTTCTATTAGCTCACACTATCGTTATATAAGTCTTGTACAATTCCTTCTATTAGCTCACACTATCGTTATATAAGTCTTGTACAATTCCTTCCATTAGCTCACACTATCGTTATATAAGTCTTGTACAATTCCTTCCATTAGCTCACACTATCGTTATATAAGTCTTGTACAATTCCTTCCATTAGCTCACACTATCGTTATATAAGTCTTGTACAATTCCTTCTATTAGCTCACACTATCGTTATATAAGTCTTGTACAATTCCTTCTATTAGCTCACACTATCGTTATATAAGTCTTGTACAATTCCTTCCAGTAGCTCACACTATCGTTATATAAGTCTTGTACAATCCCTTCTATTAGCTCACACTATCGTTATATAAGTCTTGTACAATTCCTTCTATTAGCTCACACTATCGTTATTTAAGTCTTGTACAATTCCTTCCATTAGCTCACACTATCGTTATATAAGTCTTGTACAATTCCTTCCATTAGCTCACACTATCGTTATATAAGTCTTTTACAATCCCTTCTATTAGCTCACACTATCGTTATATAAGTCTTGTACAATTCCTTCCATTAGCTCACACTATCGTTATATAGGTCTTGTACAATTCCTTCCATTAGCTCACACTATCGTTATATAAGTCTTGTACAATTCCTTCCATTAGCTCACACTATCGTTATATAAGTCTTGTACAATTCCTTCCAGTAGCTCACACTATCGTTATATAAGTCTTGTACAATTCCTTCTATTAGCTCACACTATCGTTATATAAGTCTTGTACAATTCCTTCTATTAGCTCACACTATCGTGATATAAGTTTTGTACAATTCCTTCTATTAGCTCACACTATCGTTATATAAGTCTTGTACAATTCCTTCCATTAGCTCACACTATCGTTATATAAGTCTTGTACAATTCCTTCCATTAGCTCACACTATCGTTATATAAGTCTTGCACAATTCCTTCCATTAGCTCACACTATCGTTATATAAGTCTTGTACAATCCCTTCTATTAGCTCACACTATCGTTATATAAGTCTTGTACAATCCCTTCTATTAGCTCACACTATCGTTATATAAGTCTTGTACAATTCCTTCCATTAGCTCACACTATCGTTATATAAGTCTTGTACAATTCCTTCCATTAGCTCACACTATCGTTATATAAGTCTTGTACAATTCCTTCCATTAGCTCACACTATCGTTATATAAGTCTTGTACAATTCCTTCCATTAGCTCACACTATCGTTATATAAGTCTTGTACAATTCCTTCTATTAGCTCACACTATCGTTATATAAGTCTTGTACAATTCCTTCTATTAGCTCACACTATCGTTATATAAGTCTTGTACAATTCCTTCCATTAGCTCACACTATCGTTATATAAGTCTTGTACAATTCCTTCCATTAGCTCACACTATCGTTATATAAGTCTTGTACAATTCCTTCCATTAGCTCACACTATCGTTATTTAAGTCTTGTACAATTCCTTCCATTAGCTCACACTATCGTTATATAAGTCTTTTACAATTCCTTCCATTAGCTCACACTATCGTTATTTAAGTCTTGTACAATTCCTTCCATTAGCTCACACTAAAGTCTTGTACAATCCCTTCTATTAGCTCACACTATCGTTATATAAGTCTTGTACAATTCCTTCCATTAGCTCACACTATCGTTATATAAGTCTTGTACAATTCCTTCCAGTAGCTCACACTATCGTTATATAAGTCTTTTACAATCCCTTCTATTAGCTCACACTATCGTTATATAAGTCTTGTACAATTCCTTCCATTAGCTCACACTATCGTTATATAAGTCTTTTACAATTCCTTCCATTAGCTCACACTATCGTTATTTAAGTCTTGTACAATTCCTTCCATTAGCTCACACTAAAGTCTTTTACAATCCCTTCTATTAGCTCACACTATCGTTATATAAGTCTTGTACAATTCCTTCTATTAGCTCACACTATCGTTATATAAGTCTTGTACAATTCCTTCCATTAGCTCACACTATCGTTATATAAGTCTTGTACAATTCCTTCCATTAGCTCACACTATCGTTATATAAGTCTTGTACAATTCCTTCTATTAGCTCACACTATCGTTATATAAGTCTTGTACAATTCCTTCTATTAGCTCATACTATCGTTATATAAGTCTTGTACAATTCCTTCCATTAGCTCATACTATCGTTATATAAGTCTTGTACAATTCCTTCCATTAGCTCACACTATCGTTATATAAGTCTTGTACAATTCCTTCCATTAGCTCATACTATCGTTATATAAGTCTTGTACAATTCCTTCCATTAGCTCACACTATCGTTATATAAGTCTTGTACAATTCCTTCCATTAGCTCACACTATCGTTATATAGGTCTTGTACAATTCCTTCCATTAGCTCACACTATCGTTATATAAGTCTTGTACAATCCCTTCTATTAGCTCACACTATCGTTATATAAGTCTTGTACAATTCCTTCCATTAGCTCACACTATCGTTATTTAAGTCTTGTACAATTCCTTCCATTAGCTCACACTATCGTTATATAAGTCTTTTACAATCCCTTCTATTAGCTCACACTATCGTTATATAAGTCTTGTACAATTCCTTCCATTAGCTCACACTATCGTTATATAAGTCTTGTACAATTCCTTCCATTACCTCACACTATCGTTATATAAGTCTTGTACAATTCCTTCCATTAGCTCACACTATCGTTATATAAGTCTTGTACAATTCCTTCCATTAGCTCACACTATCGTTATTTAAGTCTTGTACAATCCCTTCTATTAGCTCACACTATCGTTATATAAGTCTTGTACAATTCCTTCCATTACCTCACACTATCGTTATATAAGTCTTGTACAATTCCTTCCATTAGCTCACACTATCGTTATATAAGTCTTGTACAATCCCTTCTATTAGCTCACACTATCGTTATATAAGTCTTGTACAATCCCTTCTATTAGCTCACACTATCGTTATATAAGTCTTGTACAATCCCTTCTATTAGCTCACACTATCGTTATATAAGTCTTGCACAATTCCTTCCATTAGCTCACACTATCGTTATTTAAGTCTTTTACAATCCCTTCTATTAACTCACACTATCGTTATATAAGTCTTGTACAATTCCTTCCATTAGCTCACACTATCGTTATATAAGTCTTGTACAATTCCTTCCATTAGCTCACACTATCGTTATTTAAGTCTTGTACAATTCCTTCCATTAGCTAACACTATCGTTATATAAGTCTTGTACAATTCCTTCCATTAGCTCACACTATCGTTATATAAGTCTTGTACAATTCCTTCCATTAGCTCACACTATCGTTATATAAGTCTTGTACAATTCCTTCCATTAGCTCACACTATCGTTATATAAGTCTTGTACAATTCCGTCCATTAGCTCACACTATCGTTATATAAGTCTTGTACAATTCCTTCCATTAGCTCACACTATCGTTATATAAGTCTTTTACAATCCCTTCTATTAGCTCACACTATCGTTATTTAAGTCTTGTACAATTCCTTCCATTAGCTCACACTATCGTTATATAAGTCTTGTACAATTCCTTCCATTAGCTCACACTATCGTTATATAAGTCTTGTACAATTCCTTCCATTAGCTCACACTATCGTTATTTAAGTCTTGTACAATTCCTTCCATTAGCTCACACTATCGTTATATAAGTCTTTTACAATCCCTTCTATTAGCTCACACTATCGTTATATAAGTCTTGTACAATTCCTTCCATTAGCTCACACTATCGTTATATAAGTCTTGTACAATTCCTTCCATTAGCTCACACTATCGTTATATAAGTCTTGTACAATTCCTTCCATTAGCTCACACTATCGTTATATAAGTCTTGTACAATTCCTTCCATTAGCTCACACTATCGTTATATAAGTCTTGTACAATTCCTTCTATTAGCTCACACTATCGTTATATAAGTCTTGTACAATTCCTTCCATTAGCTCACACTATCGTTATATAAGTCTTGTACAATTCCTTCCATTAGCTCACACTATCGTTATATAAGTCTTGTACAATTCCTTCCATTAGCTCACACTATCGTTATATAAGTCTTGTACAATTCCTTCCATTAGCTCACACTATCGTTATATAAGTCTTGTACAATTCCTTCCATTAGCTCACACTATCGTTATATAAGTCTTGTACAATTCCTTCCATTAGCTCACACTATCGTTATATAAGTCTTGTACAATTCCTTCCATTAGCTCACACTATCGTTATATAAGTCTTGTACAATTCCTTCTATTAGCTCACACTATCGTTATATAAGTCTTGTACAATTCCTTCCATTAGCTCACACTATCGTTATATAAGTCTTGTACAATTCCTTCCATTAGCTCACACTATCGTTATATAAGTCTTGTACAATTCCTTCCATTAGCTCACACTATCGTTATATAAGTCTTGTACAATTCCTTCCATTAGCTCACACTATCGTTATATAAGTCTTGTACAATTCCTTCCATTAGCTCACACTATCGTTATATAAGTCTTGTACAATTCCTTCCATTAGCTCACACTATCGTTATATAAGTCTTGTACAATTCCTTCCATTAGCTCACACTATCGTTATATAAGTCTTGTACAATTCCTTCCATTAGCTCACACTATCGTTATATAAGTCTTGTACAATTCCTTCCATTAGCTCACACTATCGTTATATAAGTCTTGTACAATTCCTTCCATTAGCTCACACTATCGTTATATAAGTCTTGTACAATTCCTTCCATTAGCTCACACTATCGTTATATAAGTCTTGTACAATTCCTTCCATTAGCTCACACTATCGTTATAAAAGTCTTGTACAATTCCTTCCATTAGCTCACACTATCGTTATATAAGTCTTGTACAATTCCTTCCATTAGCTCACACTATCGTTATAAAAGTCTTGTACAATTCCTTCCATTAGCTCACACTATCGTTATATAAGTCTTGTACAATTCCTTCCATTAGCTCACACTATCGTTATATAAGTCTTGTACAATTCCTTCCATTAGCTCACACTATCGTTATATAAGTCTTGTACAATTCCTTCCATTAGCTCACACTATCGTTATATAAGTCTTGTACAATCCCTTCCATTAGCTCACACTATCGTTATATAAGTCTTGTACAATTCCTTCCATTAGCTCACACTATCGTTATATAAGTCTTGTACAATTCCTTCCATTAGCTCACACTATCGTTATATAAGTCTTGTACAATCCTTCCATTAGCTCACACTATCGTTATATAAGTCTTGTACAATCCCTTCCATTAGCTCACACTATCGTTATATAAGTCTTGTACAATTCCTTCCATTAGCTCACACTATCGTTATATAAGTCTTGTACAATTCCTTCTATTAGCTCACACTATCGTTATATAAGTCTTGTACAATTCCTTCCAGTAGCTCACACTATCGTTATATAAGTCTTGTACAATTCCTTCCATTAGCTCACACTATCGTTATATAAGTCTTGTACAATTCCTTCCATTAGCTCACACTATCGTTATATAAGTCTTGTACAATCCCTTCCATTAGCTCACACTATCGTTATATAAGTCTTGCACAATTCCTTCCATTAGCTCACACTATCGTTATATAAGTCTTGTACAATTCCTTCCATTAGCTCACACTATCGTTATATAAGTCTTGTACAATTCCTTCCATTAGCTCACACTATCGTTATATAAGTCTTGTACAATTCCTTCCATTAGCTCACACTATCGTTATATAAGTCTTGTACAATTCCTTCCATTAGCTCACACTATCGTTATATAAGTCTTGTACAATTCCTTCCATTAGCTCACACTATCGTTATATAAGTCTTGTACAATTCCTTCCATTAGCTCACACTATCGTTATATAAGTCTTGCACAATTCCTTCCATTAGCTCACACTATCGTTATATAAGTCTTGTACAATTCCTTCCATTAGCTCACACTATCGTTATATAAGTCTTGTACAATTCCTTCCATTAGCTCACACTATCGTTATATAAGTCTTGTACAATTCCTTCTATTAGCTCACACTATCGTTATATAAGTCTTGTACAATTCCTTCTATTAGCTCACACTATCGTTATATAAGTCTTGTACAATTCCTTCCATTAGCTCACACTATCGTTATATAAGTCTTGTACAATTCCTTCCATTAGCTCACACTATCGTTATATAAGTCTTGTACAATTCCTTCCATTAGCTCACACTATCGTTATATAAGTCTTGTACAATTCCTTCCATTAGCTCACACTATCGTTATTTAAGTCTTGTACAATTCCTTCCATTAGCTCACACTATCGTTATATAAGTCTTGTACAATTCCTTCCATTAGCTCACACTATCGTTATATAAGTCTTGTACAATTCCTTCCATTAGCTCACACTATCGTTATATAAGTCTTGTACAATTCCTTCTATTAGCTCACACTATCGTTATATAAGTCTTGTACAATTCCTTCCATTAGCTCAGACTATCGTTATATAAGTCTTGTACAATTCCTTCCATTAGCTTACACTATCGTTATATAAGTCTTGTACAATTCCTTCCATTAGCTCACACTATCGTTATATAAGTCTTGTACAATTCCTTCCATTAGCTCACACTATCGTTATATAAGTCTTGTACAATTCCTTCCATTAGCTCACACTATCGTTATATAAGTCTTGTACAATTCCTTCCATTAGCTCACACTATCGTTATATAAGTCTTGTACAATTCCTTCCATTAGCTCACACTATCGTTATATAAGTCTTGTACAATTCCTTCCATTAGCTCACACTATCGTTATATAAGTCTTGTACAATTCCTTCTATTAGCTCACACTATCGTTATATAAGTCTTGCACAATTCCTTCCATTAGCTCACACTATCGTTATATAAGTCTTGCACAATTCCTTCCATTAGCTCACACTATCGT
>JBAIZL010000001.1:157773220-157810720 GCA_036971475.1 Prosapia bicincta
AGTACCTAAATTAGACATATTTTACGTTATCTAGGTTATATTATTCTTTATTATATATTAACTACAATAAATCTTAATCTTTATTAAACGAATTCCCCAAATAAAGGTAGCCTATAAATATAAATTAAAATATGTATAGATTCATATTTTCATTTCATTCCATGAAAATGTTTTTAAACTATTAGCTCTAATTTGTTATTTGTAGTTAAAATTTTGGTGTTAAATGTAAAAAAGCCGTATTATTATTTATCATCAAATTATTGTTTATAATCTTATATTTTCATTTTATTCGTTGAAAATTTTGCAACGATTTTAGCTCTAATTTATTATTTGTAGTTTGTATTTTTTTTGTAAATGTAAAAATTAATGTTTATAATCTTATATTTTAATTTCATTCGTTGGAAATTTTGCCACATTTTAGTTTCAATTTGTAATAATTTTGGTATTACAATAAAAATATTGAAAAGAACCCCAATACCACAAAAATAATCAAAAATAACAAATAAGACAAGTTACTTAAGATTAAACCCTTATGTACATTTCGATGACCATGTCATCATCATCAGAGGGTCTAGTTACAAAACACAATCTAGCACACAAGAAGTTACAAACTAGAATGATACCAATCGTTCTCCGCGGTCTCTATATATAGGCGTGAGGTAAGCTCCGCCCCCTCTCCGCCCTCGACCGACAAATAACGATCGGCCATCAAGAACCAAATAGGTTATGTCAAAAATTACATTATAATAATACATATGTAATAAAAACTACAGCAATAACAATTAATAAACTAAAAGTAATTAGATTAAAACCTCGTAATTTGAAGAAAGCTATTTAAGTAAAGTATATAATGGTGAGTAAGGAATAGGTCCTTTATCTGCATTCATTAATTTACAATTTGATTTGACTATAAAAACACTTTCATAACTATTAAGTAACTTTTTTGAGTTTATACATTTAGCTAAAATAACATTTTTATCTAAATCATGCTGATTACTAAGGACATGTTCGGCTACACTTGATTTTTCAGGTCTTTCATATTTAATATGGGCAAGATGTTCTTTAAATCTGGTTACAATTTTTCTTTTAGTTTGACCTATATACATCTCGTTACAAGTACTACAAATTATCTTATAAATACCTGATTTTTCCAACATTGGAATTTTATCTTTCGGGTTACACAATAAATGCTTGAGTTTATTTTGAGTTTTATAGGCTATCTTAACATTTACCTTTTTAAAAATAGAGTCTAATCCTTTTGTTAAAATATTATCGAAAGGTAAACTAATAAAAGTACATTTTTTAACTTCTTTTTCAAGAGTGGTAGTTGTGTTCAAAACATATTTTAATCTTTGTTTTCTAACAATATTATCTATAATTTTAGCATCAAAATCGTTATATCTAGCCACTCCTTTGATATAATTAATTTCCTTATAAAAACGTCTAGGACTAAGTGGTACATTGATAGCTCTGTTAACCAAACTGTTAAATGCTGCTATTTTATGTGTATAACAATGGTTGGAACTATTTAAAATATATCTGTTATTGTTAGTATGGTTCCTGTAAATATCAAATTCAATTTTTTCATGATTTTTAATACACAGAATATCTAAAAATGGTAAACGATTATTAGTTTCTAATTCATAAGTAAACTTAATGGAACTATGTATACTATTAAGTTGGTTTACAAAAACATCAACATTACATTTACTGCTATCAAAGATCGCAAAAACATCGTCAACATATCTTAACCAAATCCTAGGAAAATAAGTAATACTATTCTTTAAGTTTTCTTCAAATCTGCTCATAAAAAGCTCAGCAATGAAAGGAGACAAACTGTTACCCATAGCAGTTCCATCACATTGTTTATAAAATTCATTATTAAATTTAAAGAAATTTTGGTACATACATATTTCAGTTAATTTGACATATTCGTTTATTTTAATAGGTTCGATGTTGTTTTCTTTTAAAAAGTCTTCAACAAACAATATAGTTTCTTTAACAGGAATGCTAGGAAACAACGAACTTACATCAAAAGATACCATAATATCAGTACTACTAAGTTTTATATTCTTAACCTTGTTGACAAATTCTATGTTATTTTTAATAGGAAACATACCACGTTTTTCTTTTAAAGAAGTAAATTTATAGGCTAACCATTTTGATAAAAGGTAGGTTGGGGAATCAATCCCAGAAACTATAGGTCTCATTGCTTTCCCTTCCTTGTGGATTTTTGGAAGGCAATATAACCTAGGTATAACAGGATTAGAAATTTTAAATTTATAAATATCTTTCTTAGGAATGACTAAACTACAATTCTTAATAGTATCGTTTGTAACTTGAACAAACTTATTTAGTGGGTTTTTTAACAATTTTCTGATAAGGGCCTTCTTCTAACCATGAAAGACCTGAAAAATCAAGTGTAGCAGAACATGTCCTTAGTAATCAGCATGATTTAGATAAAAATGTTATTTTAGCTAAATGTATAAACTCAAAAAAGTTACTTAATAGTTATGAAAGTGTTTTTATAGTCAAATCAAATTGTAAATTAATGAATGCAGATAAAGGACCTATTCCTTACTCACCATTATATACTTTACTTAAATAGCTTTCTTCAAATTACGATGTTTTAATCTAATTACTTTTAGTTTATTAATTGTTATTGCTGTAGTTTTTATTACATATGTATTATTATAATGTAATTTTTGACATAACCTATTTGGTTCCTGATGGCCGATTGTTATTTGTCGGTCGAGGGCGGAGAGGGGGCGGAGCTTACCTCACGCCTATATATAGCGACCGCGGAGAACGATTGGTATCATTCTAGTTTGTAACTTCTTGTGTGCTAGATTGTGTTTTGTAACAAGACCCTCTGATGATGATGACATGGTCATCGAAATGTACATAAGGGTTTAATCTTAAGTAACTTGTCTTATTTGTTATTTTTGATTATTTTTGTGGTATTGGGGTTCTTTTCAATATTTTTATTGTAATATCTTATTAATAATTGACACTAGAATCTCTACTACAATAAATTATTATATTTAAATAATCCTAAATAATTAAAGGATCGTTTTACCGGAAAGACGTCTCTTTATGACCCTGAAAAAGGGTCTGTTTACTTCAAGTAGTTGACCCTGCAAACACGATGCCATCCACTGTACCAAGGGATGACCCTACCTTAATACTGCTTATATTCACAACCCTTCCCTATCCTTATCAGGGAATAACCGCCTTTAAACCCCCATAAAAACGTTAGTAATTCCAGAAAACCTTTTTATGGGGCTGATGAGAGGTGGATTGGTTATTTTACTTGATTACTAACCTAAACGTCTAGGGGTTGGTCTCCCTTAGAGTCAAAAAATTTGAAGATGTTCTTTTTGCAACAGTAAGCCCGTGAAATAAGCACCAGTAGGTGTATTATCGGATGGTTGAAGCATAGTGCTGACCCTCGTTACCTTCCTTGAATACCACAGTCACACCAAACCCGTTATCTTGAATCATGCAATACTAAAAGTCGTGTTATTGTACGAAAACGTTTCATACGCTATTTTCTCCCCTTCGTATAGTTTGGGACAGATTTAATCACGGGTGCTACATTATCCTGCATATTAATATCACTATATTTATTCCATTAGAACACATTTATTGATATATAAATCATATATTTTTAATAAATGTTAATTATTAATTAATAACATTTTTACTTAAAAAACATTCTAAACCAAACGTAACAAACCTATGAATAAAAACAGATTTTTATATTAAAAGTTCCTAATATAAAGGAAATTGCATTTGAAAATTTTTTCGTGTTTTTTCACACTCGCAAAAAATGTCAGATGTGCCTAAAATAGTTTTCAGTTGAATTATTAGTAGAAATATTCCTTGCTTTCAATGAAAACGATAAAAAGTTATTATCAGATAAAACCAATAGGAAAAATTAGGAAGATGAAGAGAAAAAACAGGGGGGAGAAGGAATGAACGAATGATAAATAGAGAGAAAGAGGGAGAGAGAGAGAGTTTCTACCAGTCTTTAAGTAGGCTATTTCTCTGATTGGTTTGAGGCTCTACAATATAATCGTAATCGGATTGGAATCTATTATTGGTTAATAACAAACACTTGTAACACAAGTAGCATCAAGTGCGATTAAAAGCAAAGATTTCAATAGACGAAAAAGGCTGAATCCCATTGGGTTTTTCTACATTTATTACTTGAACAATGGCTTAGGCATTCTTTAACAGACTCCCTCGACGTAGCCCCAACAATACACTGCATCGACTTGATATTCCCCACAGAGTTAATACTTCCAAGGAGCGTCATGCAGTTTGCAGAGTCATTACACAGGGGTAGGTTTGCATAGTGCTTTGCATAATGTCTGAACAATACTGGAACATTGGCAAATACAAGGCCAATGTAAATACACTGGAGTTTGAATTAATTAAGGTTTGAAATTTTACTGGCTGAAATATACTTACAGATAAATTATTATTCACTACAATTATGATTTAAATTCACTACAAAACTATATTAAAGGTCATATTTCACTAGAGTAGAAAATATTTCAAACATTAAAAAAGTTTGGATACTTTATAAATTTAAAGTTCTACTGAACTTAAAAAAGAACGTTCGACAGAATATAAAAATAATATGAGTTTTACAGTTTTCTGTAAAGAAATAACAAGTGAAAACCTTTATAGAGACGGTTACAAAAATTTATTTGATGGACATAAACATAAAATTTCGTGTCAGTATAACCTCCAAAAAGGTTAAGGAAAGTCACCTCAAAGTAAATCAAAGGATTACGTATGGTTTCATACATCAGCTGATGTTATACGTTATGATAGAAAACAGCTGTTTTAACACGTAGGTTGTGTTATATTATTTATTAAACATTTTTAAGGGAAAAGGTTTTGATCAGTTTAAATTTTGATGCATCTAAAAAAATCAATATAACTATAATAACAAGTTTTGTATTTTTTAAAAATTTTTTGAAATGAAAACATTGTTAGGCTCCTCTTATACTTTTTAAAAACGGATTTCAATTGAATTTTGTAGCCAAATTTGTTATTCAGTAAACATCTAGTACCTAAATTAGACATATTTTACGTTATCTAGGTTATATTATTCTTTATTATATATTAACTACAATAAATCTTAATCTTTATTAAACGAATTCCCCAAATAAAGGTAGCCTATAAATATAAATTAAAATATGTATAGATTCATATTTTCATTTCATTCCATGAAAATGTTTTTAAACTATTAGCTCTAATTTGTTATTTGTAGTTAAAATTTTGGTGTTAAATGTAAAAAAGCCGTATTATTATTTATCATCAAATTATTGTTTATAATCTTATATTTTCATTTTATTCGTTGAAAATTTTGCAACGATTTTAGCTCTAATTTATTATTTGTAGTTTGTATTTTTTTTGTAAATGTAAAAATTAATGTTTATAATCTTATATTTTAATTTCATTCGTTGGAAATTTTGCCACATTTTTAGTTTCAATTTGTAATAATTTTGGTATTACAATAAAAATATTGAAAAGAACCCCAATACCACAAAAATAATCAAAAATAACAAATAAGACAAGTTACTTAAGATTAAACCCTTATGTACATTTCGATGACCATGTCATCATCATCAGAGGGTCTAGTTACAAAACACAATCTAGCACACAAGAAGTTACAAACTAGAATGATACCAATCGTTCTCCGCGGTCTCTATATATAGGCGTGAGGTAAGCTCCGCCCCCTCTCCGCCCTCGACCGACAAATAACGATCGGCCATCAAGAACCAAATAGGTTATGTCAAAAATTACATTATAATAATACATATGTAATAAAAACTACAGCAATAACAATTAATAAACTAAAAGTAATTAGATTAAAACCTCGTAATTTGAAGAAAGCTATTTAAGTAAAGTATATAATGGTGAGTAAGGAATAGGTCCTTTATCTGCATTCATTAATTTACAATTTGATTTGACTATAAAAACACTTTCATAACTATTAAGTAACTTTTTTGAGTTTATACATTTAGCTAAAATAACATTTTTATCTAAATCATGCTGATTACTAAGGACATGTTCGGCTACACTTGATTTTTCAGGTCTTTCATATTTAATATGGGCAAGATGTTCTTTAAATCTGGTTACAATTTTTCTTTTAGTTTGACCTATATACATCTCGTTACAAGTACTACAAATTATCTTATAAATACCTGATTTTTCCAACATTGGAATTTTATCTTTCGGGTTACACAATAAATGCTTGAGTTTATTTTGAGTTTTATAGGCTATCTTAACATTTACCTTTTTAAAAATAGAGTCTAATCCTTTTGTTAAA
The DNA here is from genome assembly GCA_036971475.1 of Prosapia bicincta. Classification (NCBI taxonomy): domain Eukaryota; kingdom Metazoa; phylum Arthropoda; class Insecta; order Hemiptera; family Cercopidae; genus Prosapia; species Prosapia bicincta. The sequence goes on from JBAIZL010000001.1 coordinate 157,779,570, forward strand.
ATATTATCGAAAGGTAAACTAATAAAAGTACATTTTTTAACTTCTTTTTCAAGAGTGGTAGTTGTGTTCAAAACATATTTTAATCTTTGTTTTCTAACAATATTATCTATAATTTTAGCATCAAAATCGTTATATCTAGCCACTCCTTTGATATAATTAATTTCCTTATAAAAACGTCTAGGACTAAGTGGTACATTGATAGCTCTGTTAACCAAACTGTTAAATGCTGCTATTTTATGTGTATAACAATGGTTGGAACTATTTAAAATATATCTGTTATTGTTAGTATGGTTCCTGTAAATATCAAATTCAATTTTTTCATGATTTTTAATACACAGAATATCTAAAAATGGTAAACGATTATTAGTTTCTAATTCATAAGTAAACTTAATGGAACTATGTATACTATTAAGTTGGTTTACAAAAACATCAACATTACATTTACTGCTATCAAAGATCGCAAAAACATCGTCAACATATCTTAACCAAATCCTAGGAAAATAAGTAATACTATTCTTTAAGTTTTCTTCAAATCTGCTCATAAAAAGCTCAGCAATGAAAGGAGACAAACTGTTACCCATAGCAGTTCCATCACATTGTTTATAAAATTCATTATTAAATTTAAAGAAATTTTGGTACATACATATTTCAGTTAATTTGACATATTCGTTTATTTTAATAGGTTCGATGTTGTTTTCTTTTAAAAAATCTTCAACAAACAATATAGTTTCTTTAACAGGAATGCTAGGAAACAACGAACTTACATCAAAAGATACCATAATATCAGTACTACTAAGTTTTATATTCTTAACCTTGTTGACAAATTCTATGTTATTTTTAATAGGAAACATACCACGTTTTTCTTTTAAAGAAGTAAATTTATAGGCTAACCATTTTGATAAAAGGTAGGTTGGGGAATCAATCCCAGAAACTATAGGTCTCATTGCTTTCCCTTCCTTGTGGATTTTTGGAAGGCAATATAACCTAGGTATAACAGGATTAGAAATTTTAAATTTATAAATATCTTTCTTAGGAATGACTAAACTACAATTCTTAATAGTATCGTTTGTAACTTGAACAAACTTATTTAGTGGGTTTTTTAACAATTTTCTGATAAGGGCCTTCTTCTAACCATGAAAGACCTGAAAAATCAAGTGTAGCAGAACATGTCCTTAGTAATCAGCATGATTTAGATAAAAATGTTATTTTAGCTAAATGTATAAACTCAAAAAAGTTACTTAATAGTTATGAAAGTGTTTTTATAGTCAAATCAAATTGTAAATTAATGAATGCAGATAAAGGACCTATTCCTTACTCACCATTATATACTTTACTTAAATAGCTTTCTTCAAATTACGATGTTTTAATCTAATTACTTTTAGTTTATTAATTGTTATTGCTGTAGTTTTTATTACATATGTATTATTATAATGTAATTTTTGACATAACCTATTTGGTTCCTGATGGCCGATTGTTATTTGTCGGTCGAGGGCGGAGAGGGGGCGGAGCTTACCTCACGCCTATATATAGCGACCGCGGAGAACGATTGGTATCATTCTAGTTTGTAACTTCTTGTGTGCTAGATTGTGTTTTGTAACAAGACCCTCTGATGATGATGACATGGTCATCGAAATGTACATAAGGGTTTAATCTTAAGTAACTTGTCTTATTTGTTATTTTTGATTATTTTTGTGGTATTGGGGTTCTTTTCAATATTTTTATTGTAATATCTTATTAATAATTGACACTAGAATCTCTACTACAATAAATTATTATATTTAAATAATCCTAAATAATTAAAGGATCGTTTTACCGGAAAGACGTCTCTTTATGACCCTGAAAAAGGGTCTGTTTACTTCAAGTAGTTGACCCTGCAAACACGATGCCATCCACTGTACCAAGGGATGACCCTACCTTAATACTGCTTATATTCACAACCCTTCCCTATCCTTATCAGGGAATAACCGCCTTTAAACCCCCATAAAAACGTTAGTAATTCCAGAAAACCTTTTTATGGGGCTGATGAGAGGTGGATTGGTTATTTTACTTGATTACTAACCTAAACGTCTAGGGGTTGGTCTCCCTTAGAGTCAAAAAATTTGAAGATGTTCTTTTTGCAACAGTAAGCCCGTGAAATAAGCACCAGAAGGTGTATTATCGGATGGTTGAAGCATAGTGCTGACCCTCGTTACCTTCCTTGAATACCACAGTCACACCAAACCCGTTATCTTGAATCATGCAATACTAAAAGTCGTGTTATTGTACGAAAACGTTTCATACGCTATTTTCTCCCCTTCGTATAGTTTGGGACAGATTTAATCACGGGTGCTACATTATCCTGCATATTAATATCACTATATTTATTCCATTAGAACACATTTATTGATATATAAATCATATATTTTTAATAAATGTTAATTATTAATTAATAACATTTTTACTTAAAAAACATTCTAAACCAAACGTAACAAACCTATGAATAAAAACAGATTTTTATATTAAAAGTTCCTAATATAAAGGAAATTGCATTTGAAAATTTTTTCGTGTTTTTTCACACTCGCAAAAAATGTCAGATGTGCCTAAAATAGTTTTCAGTTGAATTATTAGTAGAAATATTCCTTGCTTTCAATGAAAACGATAAAAAGTTATTATCAGATAAAACCAATAGGAAAAATTAGGAAGATGAAGAGAAAAAACAGGGGGGAGAAGGAATGAACGAATGATAAATAGAGAGAAAGAGGGAGAGAGAGAGAGAGTTTCTACCAGTCTTTAAGTAGGCTATTTCTCTGATTGGTTTGAGGCTCTACAATATAATCGTAATCGGATTGGAATCTATTATTGGTTAATAACAAACACTTGTAACACAAGTAGCATCAAGTGCGATTAAAAGCAAAGATTTCAATAGACGAAAAAGGCTGAATCCCATTGGGTTTTTCTACATTTATTACTTGAACAATGGCTTAGGCATTCTTTAACAGACTCCCTCGACGTAGCCCCAACAATACACTGCATCGACTTGATATTCCCCACAGAGTTAATACTTCCAAGGAGCGTCATGCAGTTTGCAGAGTCATTACACAGGGGTAGGTTTGCATAGTGCTTTGCATAATGTCTGAACAATACTGGAACATTGGCAAATACAAGGCCAATGTAAATACACTGGAGTTTGAATTAATTAAGGTTTGAAATTTTACTGGCTGAAATATACTTACAGATAAATTATTATTCACTACAATTATGATTTAAATTCACTACAAAACTATATTAAAGGTCATATTTCACTAGAGTAGAAAATATTTCAAACATTAAAAAAGTTTGGATACTTTATAAATTTAAAGTTCTACTGAACTTAAAAAAGAACGTTCGACAGAATATAAAAATAATATGAGTTTTACAGTTTTCTGTAAAGAAATAACAAGTGAAAACCTTTATAGAGACGGTTACAAAAATTTATTTGATGGACATAAACATAAAATTTCGTGTCAGTATAACCTCCAAAAAGGTTAAGGAAAGTCACCTCAAAGTAAATCAAAGGATTACGTATGGTTTCATACATCAGCTGATGTTATACGTTATGATAGAAAACAGCTGTTTTAACACGTAGGTTGTGTTATATTATTTATTAAACATTTTTAAGGGAAAAGGTTTTGATCAGTTTAAATTTTGATGCATCTAAAAAAATCAATATAACTATAATAACAAGTTTTGTATTTTTTAAAAATTTTTTGAAATGAAAACATTGTTAGGCTCCTCTTATACTTTTTAAAAACGGATTTCAATTGAATTTTGTAGCCAAATTTGTTATTCAGTAAACATCTAGTACCTAAATTAGACATATTTTACGTTATCTAGGTTATATTATTCTTTATTATATATTAACTACAATAAATCTTAATCTTTATTAAACGAATTCCCCAAATAAAGGTAGCCTATAAATATAAATTAAAATATGTATAGATTCATATTTTCATTTCATTCCATGAAAATGTTTTTAAACTATTAGCTCTAATTTGTTATTTGTAGTTAAAATTTTGGTGTTAAATGTAAAAAAGCCGTATTATTATTTATCATCAAATTATTGTTTATAATCTTATATTTTCATTTTATTCGTTGAAAATTTTGCAACGATTTTAGCTCTAATTTATTATTTGTAGTTTGTATTTTTTTTGTAAATGTAAAAATTAATGTTTATAATCTTATATTTTAATTTCATTCGTTGGAAATTTTGCCACATTTTTAGTTTCAATTTGTAATAATTTTGGTATTACAATAAAAATATTGAAAAGAACCCCAATACCACAAAAATAATCAAAAATAACAAATAAGACAAGTTACTTAAGATTAAACCCTTATGTACATTTCGATGACCATGTCATCATCATCAGAGGGTCTAGTTACAAAACACAATCTAGCACACAAGAAGTTACAAACTAGAATGATACCAATCGTTCTCCGCGGTCTCTATATATAGGCGTGAGGTAAGCTCCGCCCCCTCTCCGCCCTCGACCGACAAATAACGATCGGCCATCAAGAACCAAATAGGTTATGTCAAAAATTACATTATAATAATACATATGTAATAAAAACTACAGCAATAACAATTAATAAACTAAAAGTAATTAGATTAAAACCTCGTAATTTGAAGAAAGCTATTTAAGTAAAGTATATAATGGTGAGTAAGGAATAGGTCCTTTATCTGCATTCATTAATTTACAATTTGATTTGACTATAAAAACACTTTCATAACTATTAAGTAACTTTTTTGAGTTTATACATTTAGCTAAAATAACATTTTTATCTAAATCATGCTGATTACTAAGGACATGTTCGGCTACACTTGATTTTTCAGGTCTTTCATATTTAATATGGGCAAGATGTTCTTTAAATCTGGTTACAATTTTTCTTTTAGTTTGACCTATATACATCTCGTTACAAGTACTACAAATTATCTTATAAATACCTGATTTTTCCAACATTGGAATTTTATCTTTCGGGTTACACAATAAATGCTTGAGTTTATTTTGAGTTTTATAGGCTATCTTAACATTTACCTTTTTAAAAATAGAGTCTAATCCTTTTGTTAAAATATTATCGAAAGGTAAACTAATAAAAGTACATTTTTTAACTTCTTTTTCAAGAGTGGTAGTTGTGTTCAAAACATATTTTAATCTTTGTTTTCTAACAATATTATCTATAATTTTAGCATCAAAATCGTTATATCTAGCCACTCCTTTGATATAATTAATTTCCTTATAAAAACGTCTAGGACTAAGTGGTACATTGATAGCTCTGTTAACCAAACTGTTAAATGCTGCTATTTTATGTGTATAACAATGGTTGGAACTATTTAAAATATATCTGTTATTGTTAGTATGGTTCCTGTAAATATCAAATTCAATTTTTTCATGATTTTTAATACACAGAATATCTAAAAATGGTAAACGATTATTAGTTTCTAATTCATAAGTAAACTTAATGGAACTATGTATACTATTAAGTTGGTTTACAAAAACATCAACATTACATTTACTGCTATCAAAGATCGCAAAAACATCGTCAACATATCTTAACCAAATCCTAGGAAAATAAGTAATACTATTCTTTAAGTTTTCTTCAAATCTGCTCATAAAAAGCTCAGCAATGAAAGGAGACAAACTGTTACCCATAGCAGTTCCATCACATTGTTTATAAAATTCATTATTAAATTTAAAGAAATTTTGGTACATACATATTTCAGTTAATTTGACATATTCGTTTATTTTAATAGGTTCGATGTTGTTTTCTTTTAAAAAATCTTCAACAAACAATATAGTTTCTTTAACAGGAATGCTAGGAAACAACGAACTTACATCAAAAGATACCATAATATCAGTACTACTAAGTTTTATATTCTTAACCTTGTTGACAAATTCTATGTTATTTTTAATAGGAAACATACCACGTTTTTCTTTTAAAGAAGTAAATTTATAGGCTAACCATTTTGATAAAAGGTAGGTTGGGGAATCAATCCCAGAAACTATAGGTCTCATTGCTTTCCCTTCCTTGTGGATTTTTGGAAGGCAATATAACCTAGGTATAACAGGATTAGAAATTTTAAATTTATAAATATCTTTCTTAGGAATGACTAAACTACAATTCTTAATAGTATCGTTTGTAACTTGAACAAACTTATTTAGTGGGTTTTTTAACAATTTTCTGATAAGGGCCTTCTTCTAACCATGAAAGACCTGAAAAATCAAGTGTAGCAGAACATGTCCTTAGTAATCAGCATGATTTAGATAAAAATGTTATTTTAGCTAAATGTATAAACTCAAAAAAGTTACTTAATAGTTATGAAAGTGTTTTTATAGTCAAATCAAATTGTAAATTAATGAATGCAGATAAAGGACCTATTCCTTACTCACCATTATATACTTTACTTAAATAGCTTTCTTCAAATTACGATGTTTTAATCTAATTACTTTTAGTTTATTAATTGTTATTGCTGTAGTTTTTATTACATATGTATTATTATAATGTAATTTTTGACATAACCTATTTGGTTCCTGATGGCCGATTGTTATTTGTCGGTCGAGGGCGGAGAGGGGGCGGAGCTTACCTCACGCCTATATATAGCGACCGCGGAGAACGATTGGTATCATTCTAGTTTGTAACTTCTTGTGTGCTAGATTGTGTTTTGTAACAAGACCCTCTGATGATGATGACATGGTCATCGAAATGTACATAAGGGTTTAATCTTAAGTAACTTGTCTTATTTGTTATTTTTGATTATTTTTGTGGTATTGGGGTTCTTTTCAATATTTTTATTGTAATATCTTATTAATAATTGACACTAGAATCTCTACTACAATAAATTATTATATTTAAATAATCCTAAATAATTAAAGGATCGTTTTACCGGAAAGACGTCTCTTTATGACCCTGAAAAAGGGTCTGTTTACTTCAAGTAGTTGACCCTGCAAACACGATGCCATCCACTGTACCAAGGGATGACCCTACCTTAATACTGCTTATATTCACAACCCTTCCCTATCCTTATCAGGGAATAACCGCCTTTAAACCCCCATAAAAACGTTAGTAATTCCAGAAAACCTTTTTATGGGGCTGATGAGAGGTGGATTGGTTATTTTACTTGATTACTAACCTAAACGTCTAGGGGTTGGTCTCCCTTAGAGTCAAAAAATTTGAAGATGTTCTTTTTGCAACAGTAAGCCCGTGAAATAAGCACCAGAAGGTGTATTATCGGATGGTTGAAGCATAGTGCTGACCCTCGTTACCTTCCTTGAATACCACAGTCACACCAAACCCGTTATCTTGAATCATGCAATACTAAAAGTCGTGTTATTGTACGAAAACGTTTCATACGCTATTTTCTCCCCTTCGTATAGTTTGGGACAGATTTAATCACGGGTGCTACATTATCCTGCATATTAATATCACTATATTTATTCCATTAGAACACATTTATTGATATATAAATCATATATTTTTAATAAATGTTAATTATTAATTAATAACATTTTTACTTAAAAAACATTCTAAACCAAACGTAACAAACCTATGAATAAAAACAGATTTTTATATTAAAAGTTCCTAATATAAAGGAAATTGCATTTGAAAATTTTTTCGTGTTTTTTCACACTCGCAAAAAATGTCAGATGTGCCTAAAATAGTTTTCAGTTGAATTATTAGTAGAAATATTCCTTGCTTTCAATGAAAACGATAAAAAGTTATTATCAGATAAAACCAATAGGAAAAATTAGGAAGATGAAGAGAAAAAACAGGGGGGAGAAGGAATGAACGAATGATAAATAGAGAGAAAGAGGGAGAGAGAGAGAGTTTCTACCAGTCTTTAAGTAGGCTATTTCTCTGATTGGTTTGAGGCTCTACAATATAATCGTAATCGGATTGGAATCTATTATTGGTTAATAACAAACACTTGTAACACAAGTAGCATCAAGTGCGATTAAAAGCAAAGATTTCAATAGACGAAAAAGGCTGAATCCCATTGGGTTTTTCTACATTTATTACTTGAACAATGGCTTAGGCATTCTTTAACAGACTCCCTCGACGTAGCCCCAACAATACACTGCATCGACTTGATATTCCCCACAGAGTTAATACTTCCAAGGAGCGTCATGCAGTTTGCAGAGTCATTACACAGGGGTAGGTTTGCATAGTGCTTTGCATAATGTCTGAACAATACTGGAACATTGGCAAATACAAGGCCAATGTAAATACACTGGAGTTTGAATTAATTAAGGTTTGAAATTTTACTGGCTGAAATATACTTACAGATAAATTATTATTCACTACAATTATGATTTAAATTCACTACAAAACTATATTAAAGGTCATATTTCACTAGAGTAGAAAATATTTCAAACATTAAAAAAGTTTGGATACTTTATAAATTTAAAGTTCTACTGAACTTAAAAAAGAACGTTCGACAGAATATAAAAATAATATGAGTTTTACAGTTTTCTGTAAAGAAATAACAAGTGAAAACCTTTATAGAGACGGTTACAAAAATTTATTTGATGGACATAAACATAAAATTTCGTGTCAGTATAACCTCCAAAAAGGTTAAGGAAAGTCACCTCAAAGTAAATCAAAGGATTACGTATGGTTTCATACATCAGCTGATGTTATACGTTATGATAGAAAACAGCTGTTTTAACACGTAGGTTGTGTTATATTATTTATTAAACATTTTTAAGGGAAAAGGTTTTGATCAGTTTAAATTTTGATGCATCTAAAAAAATCAATATAACTATAATAACAAGTTTTGTATTTTTTAAAAATTTTTTGAAATGAAAACATTGTTAGGCTCCTCTTATACTTTTTAAAAACGGATTTCAATTGAATTTTGTAGCCAAATTTGTTATTCAGTAAACATCTAGTACCTAAATTAGACATATTTTACGTTATCTAGGTTATATTATTCTTTATTATATATTAACTACAATAAATCTTAATCTTTATTAAACGAATTCCCCAAATAAAGGTAGCCTATAAATATAAATTAAAATATGTATAGATTCATATTTTCATTTCATTCCATGAAAATGTTTTTAAACTATTAGCTCTAATTTGTTATTTGTAGTTAAAATTTTGGTGTTAAATGTAAAAAAGCCGTATTATTATTTATCATCAAATTATTGTTTATAATCTTATATTTTCATTTTATTCGTTGAAAATTTTGCAACGATTTTAGCTCTAATTTATTATTTGTAGTTTGTATTTTTTTTGTAAATGTAAAAATTAATGTTTATAATCTTATATTTTAATTTCATTCGTTGGAAATTTTGCCACATTTTTAGTTTCAATTTGTAATAATTTTGGTATTACAATAAAAATATTGAAAAGAACCCCAATACCACAAAAATAATCAAAAATAACAAATAAGACAAGTTACTTAAGATTAAACCCTTATGTACATTTCGATGACCATGTCATCATCATCAGAGGGTCTAGTTACAAAACACAATCTAGCACACAAGAAGTTACAAACTAGAATGATACCAATCGTTCTCCGCGGTCTCTATATATAGGCGTGAGGTAAGCTCCGCCCCCTCTCCGCCCTCGACCGACAAATAACGATCGGCCATCAAGAACCAAATAGGTTATGTCAAAAATTACATTATAATAATACATATGTAATAAAAACTACAGCAATAACAATTAATAAACTAAAAGTAATTAGATTAAAACCTCGTAATTTGAAGAAAGCTATTTAAGTAAAGTATATAATGGTGAGTAAGGAATAGGTCCTTTATCTGCATTCATTAATTTACAATTTGATTTGACTATAAAAACACTTTCATAACTATTAAGTAACTTTTTTGAGTTTATACATTTAGCTAAAATAACATTTTTATCTAAATCATGCTGATTACTAAGGACATGTTCGGCTACACTTGATTTTTCAGGTCTTTCATATTTAATATGGGCAAGATGTTCTTTAAATCTGGTTACAATTTTTCTTTTAGTTTGACCTATATACATCTCGTTACAAGTACTACAAATTATCTTATAAATACCTGATTTTTCCAACATTGGAATTTTATCTTTCGGGTTACACAATAAATGCTTGAGTTTATTTTGAGTTTTATAGGCTATCTTAACATTTACCTTTTTAAAAATAGAGTCTAATCCTTTTGTTAAAATATTATCGAAAGGTAAACTAATAAAAGTACATTTTTTAACTTCTTTTTCAAGAGTGGTAGTTGTGTTCAAAACATATTTTAATCTTTGTTTTCTAACAATATTATCTATAATTTTAGCATCAAAATCGTTATATCTAGCCACTCCTTTGATATAATTAATTTCCTTATAAAAACGTCTAGGACTAAGTGGTACATTGATAGCTCTGTTAACCAAACTGTTAAATGCTGCTATTTTATGTGTATAACAATGGTTGGAACTATTTAAAATATATCTGTTATTGTTAGTATGGTTCCTGTAAATATCAAATTCAATTTTTTCATGATTTTTAATACACAGAATATCTAAAAATGGTAAACGATTATTAGTTTCTAATTCATAAGTAAACTTAATGGAACTATGTATACTATTAAGTTGGTTTACAAAAACATCAACATTACATTTACTGCTATCAAAGATCGCAAAAACATCGTCAACATATCTTAACCAAATCCTAGGAAAATAAGTAATACTATTCTTTAAGTTTTCTTCAAATCTGCTCATAAAAAGCTCAGCAATGAAAGGAGACAAACTGTTACCCATAGCAGTTCCATCACATTGTTTATAAAATTCATTAATTAATTTAAAGAAATTTTGGTACATACATATTTCAGTTAATTTGACATATTCGTTTATTTTAATAGGTTCGATGTTGTTTTCTTTTAAAAAATCTTCAACAAACAATATAGTTTCTTTAACAGGAATGCTAGGAAACAACGAACTTACATCAAAAGATACCATAATATCAGTACTACTAAGTTTTATATTCTTAACCTTGTTGACAAATTCTATGTTATTTTTAATAGGAAACATACCACGTTTTTCTTTTAAAGAAGTAAATTTATAGGCTAACCATTTTGATAAAAGGTAGGTTGGGGAATCAATCCCAGAAACTATAGGTCTCATTGCTTTCCCTTCCTTGTGGATTTTTGGAAGGCAATATAACCTAGGTATAACAGGATTAGAAATTTTAAATTTATAAATATCTTTCTTAGGAATGACTGAACTACAATTCTTAATAGTATCGTTTGTAACTTGAACAAACTTATTTAGTGGGTTTTTAACAATTTTCTGATAAGGGCCTTCTTCTAACATTTTAGTTACTCTATTGACATAATCGTTCTTATCTAAAACTACAATTGTATTACCCTTATCAGCTTTTAAATAATAACAATCTTTGTTACAAAGACCTTTAACTAACTCAAAATTATTTTTAACATTAGCCGGTTTATTGGCCATACGAATATTATTTTCCATTTTAATTTTACAGGCGTTTCTTATGTAATTTTTGTCTGACTCTTTTAAATTAGAAATACTACTTTCTATATTAGCTACTATATCAACTACAGTTTTGTTAGTGTAATTACAATGTGCAAAATTTAACCCTTTACTTAATAAATTAATTTCTTCTCTATTAAAAGTTTGGCTAGATTCATTACGAACTAGCGGACAGGTAGGGTTTTTATTATTATTACCTATTTCATCCAAATTTAAATGTTTACTAATTGCTACAAATTTCTTATCCAGATTTTTTACCTTACAATCAATTTTATGCTTATTTATTACATACATTTTTCTACAAAAATTATTCCAAACAATAGCGTTACTATCCTTTGCTAATTTGAGGTGTAAATTGTACTTTTTTAATTCTAAATTAGCTAATTTACTATAAAGATATTTAATTTCTAATTTTAACCATTTGAGTTTCGCAAATTCGATAACTCTCTTGGTACGTGAATTATTAAGATTAATGCGGAAACCGTTTATAAATTTAGGAAAAACTTTAAAACGTTGACATTTTTTCAAAAAACCGATATCTACTTGTAATGAACTTATTTTTAAACTTAACTTACTAAAAAGGTTTTGCTCAGTTGACCGGGAAGCCATGATATTTGTAACTAGACCCTCTGATGATGATGACATGGTCATCGAAATGTACATAAGGGTTTAATCTTAAGTAACTTGTCTTATTTGTTATTTTTGATTATTTTTGTGGTATTGGGGTTCTTTTCAATATTTTTATTGTAATATATTGTACCACTGTGCTCTTGATATTGTGTAATAATTTTGGTGTTAAATCTAAAATATCTATATTATTATGCCTGTTATAACACATGTTTAAGTAATTTTAAGTAATTACGCAAAATTAAATGTTTATCTCAATTTAAAATTTCTGTTGACGTGGCTATAAAGCAGCGATTCCCAACCAGTGTGCCGTGAGATCGTGGTAGGTGTGCCGCGAAATTAGGGGTTGTAATTATGTATTTATTTCGTCGTGGTTAAATACAACCGTTGGAAAAATAACCAATGTTTTTAGATTAAAATATGCATGGTAAGAAGTCAATCTACCAATTTTGACATCGATGGTATCGTCAACCGATCGACAGTATTGTCTCCGTAACTGTTGCCGCGGAAGTGGAAGGGGGGAGGTCATCGCCCCTCCACACAACACGAGACCGCCTCCTCGCTCAGTTAGTATGTGTTAGTTCTCAGTGCTGTTTGGTTCCGAGTTGAAATGGATCGTTTTGTGATTAGGTCTAAGTGTAATGATTTACCTAGCACTAGTGCGAGTTCAAGTTCATATGAAAGTAGTGTCGATGTCAGTATTAATACTGGTGCGAGTTCGAGTTCAAATGAACGTAGTATTGATGTTAATATTAAGACAAATGTTTTGTCAGGTGGATCGATGAAACGCAAACGTAGTGACAATAATGACGGTGGTGACGTTGGCAAGTTTCGTCAATATCATGAAAGCTACTTGTCATTCGGTTTCACATCATCTGGTGGTGAACAGCCTAAACCTCGATGCCTAATTTGTGGCGATCAGTTGTCTAACGAAGCCATGGTACCAAGTAAGTTGAAAAGGCACCTACTTACAAAACATTCATTTGCAGCAGAAAAACCTGTTGCATATTTTAAAAGACTATTATCAAATCAGACATCTCAGGCTTCTACATTTACAAAACCGTCATCTGTGTCGAGTAAAGCACAAGAAGCCAGCTACGCTGTGGCTGAATTGATTGCACAAAAAATGAAATCCCATACGACTGCTGAAACAACCATTCTTCCAGCGTGCTGTGAAATCGTTAAAATTATGTTTGGAGAACAATATGAAAAAGAGGTTAGAAAAATTCCGCTTTCTAACAATACAATAAAAAGAAGTATTGAAGATATGTCTAAAGATGTTGAAACTCAAGTAAATGAAAAACTCAAGGCTGCAGATTTCTTTGCTATTCAAGTGGACGAGTCGACAGATATAACAGGGAAACCCCAGGTTCTGGCTTTTGTTAGATTTATTTGTGAAAATAACTTAATCGAACAGTTTTTATTTTGCAAAGACCTTCCTGAACATACAACTGGACGGGACATTTTTCAGTTAGTGAACGATTATATTACTACTGCTGGATTGTCTTGGCAGTCTTGTTTAGGTGTTTGTACGGACGGGTGTCCTGCGATGGTGGGGCGTCTGACAGGTTTTCTGGCTTTAGTTAGGAAAGAAAATTCAGATATTACTTTCACGCATTGCTTTCTTCACAGAGAAGCACTTGCTGCTACGTCCTTGGTACCTGAGTTGAATGATGTCTTGCAAACTGTTGTGAAAATGGTAAACTTTATTAAAAGTAGGCCATTGAAAGCAAGATTATTCACTAGTTTGTGTTCAGCTATGGATGCTGAGCACACCCAGCTGTTGTTGCACACAGAAGTAAGATGGTTATCTCGTGGACGTGTACTTCAAAGGTTTTATGAACTTAGAGATGAGTTATTAATATTTTTTACTTGTGAAGAGTCCAATTTTGCTCGTTTTCTCAGTGATGATGCCTGGTGTACCAAAGTTGCGTTTTTAGCAGACATATTTGGGAAACTCTATTTTTTGAACAAAGGTATGCAGGGAAAGCGAGAAAATATTCTCACATCGACAGACAAAATCAGTTCTTTCAAGCAGAAGCTTTCAATGTGGATACAAAAAATTGAAATCAAGCAGTGTGGGACATGTTTGATCTGTTAAAAGACTGCAACATAAATTCAACTCTTTCTGAAATTTTTTTGAAAAGTCTTCGTCAGTTAGGAGATAACATCAACAATTATTTTCCCTCCCTTGACGTCTCTTCGATGGACTGGGTGAGAAACCCTTTCATTGACTGTGCTTATGAGTCTGCAATGTTTAATACTGATGAAGAAAGTGAATTGATTGACATCAAGAATGACCGTGGGCTCAAATTACAGTATAGTAAATTAGTTGAAGAAGCAGAGGTGGAGTCAAAACTAACGAAAACAAAGACAAATGTAGACATTTCATCCTTTTGGGTTCCTCTCATAAACGAGTACCCTTTGATTTCAAAGAAAGCCATGAAAGCAATACTTCCCTTTTCGACCTCATACCTCTGTAAAGCGGCTTTTTCCTCAATGAACGCCATCAAGACAAAAAATCGTTCCCAACTAAAAACTTTGGAAGACGACTTGCGGGTTTGTTTGTCAACCATCCGACCCAGAAAGGAACACATAATGAAGGACCACCAATCACAAATCTCCCACTAAGACTAAATCTTTTGTCAAAGTTAAAATATATACATTTGTTGTATTGAAATGTATTATTATTATTATTATCCCCCTGTTATTTCTTGTCAAATACTCGTTGTTTAAAATTATTTAACAATTATTTCTTGATGTTTATAATCGGAAAATAACAAAAATAGTAATCGTTGTTGGTACGTCTCTAATAGAAGTTCGTTCCAGAAATTAGTTAATTTAGTGTGCCGTGACAAAATGTGGATTTTAGTTAGTGTGCCGCACGATAAAAAAGGTTGGGAACCGCTGCTATAAAGGTTTCACTCATGTCAGTACTTTTTTTTAAATTTCTGCACAAACATTTGTGCGTTTGTTCAAAAATATTAGAGTTTTTGTAGTGTTCAAGCGAAGAATATTTTGATACGAGAAATAAAAAATTTATTCCTTTTTCTTTAAACTATTATTTCAGATACAAAAAATTTTTAGCGTCGCTTGAGCGTGCAGATAATATTTAAATCGTAACAAATACAATCACAGTGCGTGTTTCAATCATCAATAAACTATAGCCTAGCTATGAAAGAAAAATATACTATTTAAACACCTGCTTCTACCATAACTACACTTAAGCTATAGTTTAGGTGTTTTATTAGTTATATTTTTTAGTTTATAGTTTTCGTTATTATTTAATTATAAATATAGGACCTAATTTATGGCAAATAATTAATTTTGTTCGTTATAAAACTATATATATATACTATACATAATGTTACTTTTTTTGTATTGAATTTTTCTGCACGTAGCTACTAGGGTAGGCCTACAACACTAGTTATTCTAAAACATTGTATTTTGAGTAGAATTCAAATCAGTAAAGTATTTTGCAAGTCAGGGTAAAAGTGGGGGTTGGTTTCGGATTTCGCCCGATCAGGTACTTTAATGACAACCGATATTGTTAGAGTGTTCATATTTCTCTGTATGTTTGTCACAAGCATCAGCTTTCACTCGTATGGAAGAATATGATTGGCGAAAAACCGCTACACATTGATGAAGTGGCAAGTCACGTTAAGTCTTTCTTTCATTTTGTATTACTATAAGAAAATACCTTTCTAATTTTATTCGATTCTAGGGTACTCGAAGATACGACAGACTAGCATCAAGTCGAATTGTCGATTCTAAATTTGCTACTATTAAAAAAAGTTAGAAAATAGTTATTTTATTAAAAAAATACACCGTAGACGCCAGACCGAGCTTCGAATCTAAATTCCTATTTCGCTGTAACGACTGGATTCGCTTAAAACTATTCTGCATCCATAATGCCGCCACGAATACTTCGTCACCATCAGAATTCAAAATAAACTGTATAAAAGTTTGAGTTTTTTTTGTAAAATTATTTATTTAATAAAAGCATGTATGACTTTAAAATTCGAATTTCGCTCACTGGGATATATTTATTTAGGAGCATGGGTCAAAATTATACAGGCCACTATATCTCCGTTATATATTTTCATTATAATTGTATTTATTGCCTATGAAAATAGCAAAAATTATTTTTGAAAAACAGCATAAAAGTTTTTAAGGTGAGAAATCTATCCAAAGAAGAGAATACGAGAAACAATTTTACGGTCTACACAAGACCGGCAAACAGGTTTTAAGAGGAAATTTGTTATTAGTAAAAGCACATTAGGATTGTGCTTCTAAAAGTAAGCAAAGCACAATTCCTGTATGTTTACAATGTTTCTATATAAACATTTAACTTGGAGATGCATCAACGCTTTTGTAGTAGGTAAACCATCCCAGCCGAAACATCTTATTGTGCCTCACACAATGGATATTGTGTTACATTTTATCACTCAAGCTTGCGAGCAAAGCAATTGCACTGTTGCAATGGCATTTTCATAACAAATAAAATAGAAACTAATTTTTTTTATTGGTGAAATCATTTAAGTGGCTACATAATTGGCGGACATAAAGTTATTGGGTTTTAATTTAATACCAAGAGAGACGACATATAGACCCCGTTATTTGGCACCGTTCCAAGTTGTGTTAATGCAACCCTCCGTTACCAACTACCCTCGCTATAAAACTGTTAACTTTATTTCCAAGGGAATTTACTGATATTATTAATTGCCATTTGTTTTATGCCGTATTTTTAATGTAGTTTTACATATTTAGGAATAACACTTGAATAACGTCAGCAATATCACATTAGGGCGGTAACGGTGGCTAACTATATACATCACCACGGTAACAGTTCCGTGTGAATAGTCAATATTTTCTTTGTTCGAAGAACCTAAATTAAATTTATCTTACTTGATATACTTATGGAATTATCAAACAAGGTTAACAACCTTTGAGAAAATTATTAAGGTCTCTTTGTAAAGCCCAACCGCAGGTGTAATATTCCACACTACATATTTATCTCAAGAAGGGAAACGTACAGATTTGCGACAGTACGCGTACAGTAGTGCATAATACTCACACATAATTGGAGAAATAAACCAACAAGAAACAATTACGTAGATAAATCCAAAAGATAACTTATAGGCGCAAAAAAGCATTTGAAAACAAATGGTGTAAGGGAAAGACACTTTGGGACAACTTGGATCATTTTATGATCTTGGTAGAAAATTGATCTCTTCCAGAAAAACCCTTTGTGTTCCCTCTCTCATTGAAATCACACCGTAAACTGATATTTTTACCTTAAACGTAAATTCAATTTACAATACATTTCTCGTATAGCTAACAGGAGGCGAAACACTACTTTCTTAAAACACCCATTAAAAGAAAATGGTCCAAAGTTAGATCCGATAGACATTTTGGGAATCTAAACTTACTACAAGTACAATAGGCGATAAGTTACGCAATGGACGACGGTAAAATGATCGGCGGAAAATGGACTTTTTATATTTAAAACCTCAACATATGAGAAAAATTGGAAGGATTATAAAAGTTGATAATGTCAAGGTAGAAACACATAAATGCCTGATAGAAGATGTAAAGAAGATTATGGACTCCCAAGGTAACATAAAGGAAATATAATCTGTGTTGAAGTTAGTTTGAGGTCACGAACAAGTTGGTTTGAGGTCACGAACAAGTTAGTTTGAGGTCACGAACAAGTTAGTTTGAGGTCACGAGCAAGTTAGTTTGAGGTCACGAGCATATTGGTTTGAAGTCACGAACAAATTAATCTGAAGCTACTAACAAGTTAGTTTCGAGACAGGAACAAGTTAGTTTGAAGTCACGAAAAATTTAGTTTCAAGTCACGAACAAGTTAGTTTGAGGTCACGGACAAGTTAGTTTGTGGTCACGAGCAAGTTAGTTTGAGGTCACGAACAAGTTATCTGAAGTCACGAACAAGTTAGTTTGAGGTCACGAGCATGTTAGTTGGAGGTCAGGAGCAAGTTATTTTGAGGTCAGGAACAAGTTAGTTTGAGGTCACGAACAATTTGTTTGAGGTCACGAAAAAGTTAGTTTGAGATCACGAACAAGTTATCTGAAGTCACGAACAAGTTAGTTTGAGGCCACGAGCAAGTTAGTTTGAATATGAAGTCACGAACAAGTTAATCTGAAGCTTCTAACAAGTTAGTTTCGAGACAGGAACAAGTTAGTTTGAAGTAACGAGCATGTTAGCTTGAAGTCACGAATAAGTTAATCTGAAGTCACGAACAAGTTAATCTGGAGCTACTAACAAGTTAGTTTCGAGAAGACACAAGTTCGTTTGAAGTCACGAACAAATTAGTTTCAAGTCACGAACAAGTTAATTGAGGTCACGAACAAGTTAGTTTGAGGTCACGGACAAGTTAGTTTGTGGTCACGAACAAGTTAGTTTGAGGTCACGAACAAGTAAATCTGAAGTCACGAACAAGTTAATCTGAAGCTACTAACAAGTTAGTTTCGAGACAGGAACAAGTTAGTTTGAAGTCACGAACAAATTAGTTTCAAGTCACGAACAAGTTAGTTTGAGGTCACGGAAGTTAGTTTGATGTCACGAACAAGTTCGTCTGAAGTCACGAAAAAGTAATTTGAAGCTACTAACAAGTTAGTTTCGAGACAGGAACAAGTTAGTTTGAAGTCACGAACAAGTTAATTGAGGTCACGAACAAGTTAGTTTGAGGTCACGGACCAGTTAGTTAGTGGTCACGAACAAGTTAATCTGAAGTCACGAAAAAGTAATCTGAAGCTACTAACGAGTTAGTTTCGATACAGGAACAAGTTAGTTTCAAGTCACGAACAAGTTAGTTTCAAGTCACGAACAAGTTAGTTTCGAGACAGGAACAAGTTAGTTTCAAGTCACGAACAAGTTAGTTTCAAGTCACGAACAAGTTAGTTTCAAGTCACGAAGGAGTTAGTTTTAAGTCACGAACAAGTTAGTTTCAAGTCACGAACAAGTTAGTTTCAAGTCACGAACAAGTTAGTTTCGAGACAGGAACAAGTTAGTTTGAAGACACGAACAAGTTAATTTCAAGTCACGAACAAGTTAGTTTCGAGACAGGAACAAGTTAGTTTGAAGACACGAACAAGTTAGTTTCAAGTCATGAACAAATTAGTTTCGAGACAGGAACAAGTTAGTTTGAAAACACGAACAAGTTAGTTTCAAGTCACGAACAAGTTAGTTTCAAGTCACGAACAAGTTAGTTTCGAGACAGGAACAAGTTAGTTTCAAGTCACGAACAAGTTAGTTTCAAGTCACGAACAAGTTAGTTTCAAGTCACGAACAAGTTAGTTTCGAGACAGGAACAAGTTAGTTTCAAGTCACGAACAAGTTAGTTTCAAGTCACGAACAAGTTAGTTTCGAGACAGGAACAAGTTAGTTTCAAGTCACGAACAAGTTAGTTTCAAGTCACGAACAAGTTAGTTTCAAGTTACGAACAAGTTAGTTTCAAGTCACGAACAAGTTAGTTTCAAGTCACGAACAAGTTAGTTTCGAGACAGGAACAAGTTAGTTTGAAGACACGAACAAGTTAATTTCAAGTCACGAACAAGTTAGTTTCGAGACAGGAACAAGTTAGTTTGAAGACACGAACAAGTTAGTTTCAAGTCATGAACAAATTAGTTTCGAGACAGGAACAAGTTAGTTTGAAAACACGAACAAGTTAGTTTCAAGTCACGAACAAGTTAGTTTCGAGACAGGAACAAGTTAGTTTGAAGACACGAACAAGTTAATTTCAAGTCACGAACAAGTTAGTTTCGAGACAGGAACAAGTTAGTTTGAAGACACGAACAAGTTAATTTCAAGTCACGAACAAGTTAGTTTCGAGACAGGAACAAGTTAGTTTGAAGACACGAACAAGTTAGTTTCAAGTCATGAACAAATTAGTTTCGAGACAGGAACAAGTTAGTTTGAAAACACGAACAAGTTAGTTTCAAGTCACGAACAAGTTAGTTTCGAGACAGGAACAAGTTAGTTTGAAGACACGAACAAGTTAATTTCAAGTCACGAACAAGTTAGTTTCGAGACAGGAACAAGTTAGTTTGAAGACACGAACAAGTTAATTTCAAGTCACGAACAAGTTAGTTTCGAGACAGGAACAAGTTAGTTTGAAGACACGAACAAGTTAGTTTCAAGTCACGAACAAGTTAATTGAGGTCACGAACAAGTTAGTTTGAGGTCACGGACAAGTTAGTTTGAGGTCACGAACAAGTTAGTTTGTGGTCACGAACAAGTTAGTTTGAAGACACGAACAAGTTAGTTTCAAGTCACGAACAAGTTAGTTTCGAGACAGGAACAAGTTAGTTTGAAGACACGAACAAGTTAATTTCAAGTCACGAACAAGTTAGTTTCGAGACAGGAACAAGTTAGTTTGAAGACACGAACAAGTTAGTTTCAAGTCATGAACAAATTAGTTTCGAGACAGGAACAAGTTAGTTTGAAAACACGAACAAGTTAGTTTCAAGTCACGAACAAGTTAGTTTCGAGACAGGAACAAGTTAGTTTCAAGTCACGAACAAGTTAGTTTCAAGTCACGAACAAGTTAGTTTCGAGACAGGAACAAGTTAGTTTCAAGTTACGAACAAGTTAGTTTCAAGTCACGAACAAGTTAGTTTCAAGTTACGAACAAGTTAGTTTCAAGTCACGAACAAGTTAGTTTGAGGTCACGGACAAGTTAGTTTGAGGTCACGAACAAGTTAGTTTGTGGTCACGAACAAATTAGTTTGAGGTCACGAACAAGTTAATCTGAAGTCACGAACAAGTAATCTGAAGCTACTAACAAGTTAGTTTCGAGACAGGAACAAGTTAGTTTGAAGTCACGAACAAATTAGTTTCAAGTCACGAACAAGTTAGTTTGAAATAAAAAACAAGTTAGTTTGAAGTCAATAACAAGTTTCCTTTGTATAGGGATTTATGTATAAGCCTAAATACATACCCACTTGTGTAGAGCAACTTAACAGAATTAACCTGATTTCCTATGGTAAAATAAACGTTTGATAATTACGCTGCCGTACGATCGAAGTAGAAGCAAGTAACATTTACCTTGCTACTAAAGCATTGGAAATGATATGACTTAGGTTACAGCCACTTCGTGGGCTCTTGAAGCAGACGTACTGTTGACACCACACGGGCGTTGAATATGGTGCGTCAACGTCAGTCAGCTCTTCGACATGGAACGGATGGTAGAATAACCTTTGAATCAACCGTTTAGTTATATTTGAAAAAAAAGTAAGAAAGAAAATGGTGGAGACATGTTATAAACAGTACGAGAAAAAGCGGCAATCACTCTCACTTACTATACAAACGTTTGAGTGGCCAAAGTTTTTCAACTATTTAAGAATGAACATTGGCGAGATTGATAAACACTTTACATGTATTGAAGATAGTGTATAATATATATATATATATATATATATATATATATATATATATATATATATATATATATATATATTATACACTATCTTCAATACATGTAAAGTGTTTATCAATCTCGCCAATGTTCATTCTTAAATAGTTGAAAAACTATTGGCGAGTGACGGAAGTAACTGAGCGCTAGTCTGGCCAGTGGCATCCAAGGCTATACAATGCAGTGACTGGGCGCTAGTCTGGCCAGTGGCATCCAAGGCTATACAATGCAGTGACTGGGCGCTAGTCTGGCCAGTGGCATCCAAGGCTATACAATGCAGTGACTGGGCGCTAGTCTGGCCAGTGGCATCCAAGGCTATACAATGCAGTGACTGGGCGCTAGTCTGGCCAGTGGCATCCAAGGCTATACAATGCAGTGACTGGGCGCTAGTCTGGCCAGTGGCATCCAAGGCTATACAATGCAGTGACTGGGCGCTAGTCTGGCCAGTGGCATCCAAGGCTATACAATGCAGTGACTGGGCGCTAGTCTGGCCAGTGGCATCCAAGGCTATACAATGCAGTGACTGGGCGCTAGTCTGGCCAGTGGCATCCAAGGCTATACAATGCAGTGACTGGGCGCTAGTCTGGCCAGTGGCATCCAAGGCTATACAATGCAGTGACTGGGCGCTAGTCTGGCCAGTGGCATCCAAGGCTATACAATGCAGTGACTGGGCGCTAGTCTGGCCAGTGGCATCCAAGGCTATACAATGCAGTGACTGGGCGCTAGTCTGGCCAGTGGCATCCAAGGCTATACAATGCAGTGACTGGGCGCTAGTCTGGCCAGTGGCATCCAAGGCTATACAATGCAGTTACTGGGCGCTAGTCTGGCCAGTGGCATCCAAGGCTATACAATGCAGTTACTGGGCGCTAGTCTGGCCAGTGGCATCCAAGGCTATACAATGCAGTGACTGGGCGCTAGTCTGGCCAGTGGCATCCAAGGCTATACAATGCAGTTACTGGGCGCTAGTCTGGCCAGTGGCATCCAAGGCTATACAATGCAGTTACTGGGCGCTAGTCTGGCCAGTGGCATCCAAGGCTATACAATGCAGTGACTGGGCGCTAGTCTGGCCAGTGGCATCCAAGGCTATACAATGGAGTGGCGTGCGTCGACACATCTGGACGTGCATTGTAGCATTTCTGCGCAGCTCAGAAACCAATGTCCGTCACGACTGACGCGACGTCTATATCCCAATTCGCACGTGCCTCGTGTATCGTTACCTATTTACGCCTATTGGTTTCTACAACGGATGCACTAACCGCGCTCATGTGCCCCTAGCCTTACGGTCAATATTATACCTTACTGAAAGGGCTTATTTTTTAATTTACCATAGTTCTCGTCCAAGGACCGGAAGAATAAATCAATTTAATGTTTTAGACGGTTTTATTTACTTGTGTCGAGTTGATTGTTTTGCCACCCGATTGGTTAGATAGACAACTTTTCAAATAATTTCAATTTATAATTTAACAATAATACTAAAATATTAAAAAATATATTTCACCCTTTTCCATTAACTTATATTCGATTCTGAAACCAACAAAAAAAATACTCGTCCATTAAAAGACTCTTAGTATACAGAGCGGCTGGTGTCTCAAACCATTTGAATTCGAGCCAGTAAATCCTTAACAATAATGGAGGCTGTGTCGCGCCGCTCTCAAGATATCTGGTCCAGTATTAAATTAGAGTCGAACGACTTTATTACTTGGAAAAACATTGCCACTTAAATAAATTTATGAAATGTCGGATATCTTTTCCAATCTGCGCGTACACAAGTTGTTTGCGCCCGCAATTGTTGCTCTTTCTGCTTTATTTCCCCAGTTATGACGTCAGTATAGTAATGCGTTTTCCTTCTCAGATAAAGATTAAGTATGGCCTATTACAGAAAATAGAGCTGGACCGGGCTTGATGACCTTCTCCAGTTTATGGAGACCCTTAGTCAAGTATGACTGGTAATTTAAAAATCGGGATGACGGCTTGCCATATAAGTTTTCCCTGATTGAATGACAACATGTTTTTATGGTGTTGCTTAAGCGTTATTCCAGTGCTAAATGAGTAAATGTGTTTAATATTGCTTGTACGAAGAAAAAGTAAAGAAAATTTGACGTTTTATTACCAGAAAAGTTTTAAAAAAATTTATTAACATTTTGTCACTACAGTTAGTTTTGAAACATGTGTTTGAGAGCAATTGAATTCAATTT
Source organism: Prosapia bicincta (assembly GCA_036971475.1). NCBI lineage: Eukaryota > Metazoa > Arthropoda > Insecta > Hemiptera > Cercopidae > Prosapia > Prosapia bicincta. The sequence continues at coordinate 157,803,313 of JBAIZL010000001.1, forward strand.
GTGTTTCTCTAGAGTACATAAGACTCCGTTGAATTGAATCAATTGAATCTATTTTAAATTCAATCTAATAAAATAAATGTTTGCAATACTTCTGTACTTAAATATAGTGTAAAACATAATTGCACTTTGTTTTGTATAAAAGGCACACTACACTGATCTTTCCTTTTGTAAATTATTTCATGAAGATTGTCATTATTTCTGTTTTTTTAATTGGCATTTTTACGACAGTATTGGAGTTGAAATTAAAAGTTTATACGTTAATAGAATTACTATAAAAAATGAAGCTGCGTATCACTGTGTACTGTTTCATTCAGGTTGGCTCTAAATGGTGAACACAAAACTGTTCACACCTCAACCTCTTCTGGTGGTTTTGCCTTTCAGATATAATATCCTGCTAATTTTAATTGGGTCATTTCCTTCCGCTTTGAATTGTTTCCGTGAACAACCGTTGTTGTATACAAAAGACGTTTTTAATAACTATAATAATATGTATAAAAAGGGGCTCTTCGAAATACAACAACTCGAAAGAATACGATATACTTGGCAGAGCATTGTATCATTATAGGACCATTTTACACTGTTCCAAGGAAAATTCATTAGAAATCGCTTGAAAGTAGATAATGTTGAAGACATTATATTTCCTTCTTCTTTATTCCTCGTTATTAGTGCCTCTTGTAGAAACCTCGCTAAGGCACATAGAAGATAGGTTTACTTTGTATATACGAACCTTCCCACAAGTCCAGTCTTCCCCTTCATCCTGTCTGTTGATAATCCCTTCCTTATCTCCTTTGTAGGCGACTATATTCTTAACTCGCTGGTCGTCGTAAAATACCAAAGAAGTTCAACTTCATGCACCTGTAATGAGTATCTACGATGATTGACATTACCCGTATTAAATATTTTGTGGTATAAGGTCGACCATAATCAGTTAAATTTGCCTACTTTCTTCTGTTGTAATTTTCAACCATTCTGGCAATTTTTTCTCGAATTATTTGGTGGTCTATTTACTTGTTGAGGTTAGTTTTACCTTAATCTTGCAACCATATTTTTTTCGTTCATCTTACACGGAACGTAATTCCATAAATTCACTTAGGTAGTCTCATAGGTTGTCTCAAAGGTAGACCTAAAGGTGGTTTCCTTGTCAGTCTTACACCAAGTGGCAAAGGCAGTCACATAGCTACTCTCTTTCTCAGTACAACTAACTAGTCACTTACGTAGTCTCATAAGTGTTCTCAAAGGAAGACCTAAAGGTGGTTTCCTTGTCAGTCTCACACCAAGTGGCAAAGACAGTCACATAGCTACTCTGTTTCTCAGTACAACTAACTAGTCACTTAGGTAGTCTCATAGGTTGTCTCAAAGGTAGACCTAAAGGTGGTTTCCTTGCAGTCTCACACCAAGTGGCAAAGGTAGTCACATAGCTAGTCTTATTCTCAGTACAACTAACTAGTCACTTAGGTAGTCTCATAAGTGTTCTCAAAGGAAGACCTAAAGGTGGTTCCCTTGTCAGTCTCACACCAAGTGGCAAAGGCAGTCACATAGCTACTCTCATTCTCAGTACAACTAACTAGTCACTTAGGTAGTCTCATAAGTGTTCTCAAAGGTAGACCTAAAGGTGGTTTCCTTGTTAGTCTTACACCTAGTTGCAAAGGCAGTCACATAGCTACTCTCTTTCTCAGTACAACTAACTAGTCACTTAGGTAGTCTCATAAGTGTTCTCAAAGGTAGACGTAAAGGCGGTTTCCTTGTCAGTCTCACACCAAGTGGCAAAGACAGTCACATAGCTACTCTGTTTCTCAGTACAACTAACTAGTCACTTAGGTAGTCTCATAAGTGTTCTCAAAGGTAGACCTAAAGGTGGTTTCCTTGTCAGTCTCACACCAAGTGGCAAAGGCAGTCACATAGCTACTCTCATTCTCAGTACAACTAACTAGTCACATAGGTAGTCTCATAAGTGTTCTCAAAGGAAGACCTAAAGGTGGTTTCCTTGTCAGTCTCACACCAAGTGGCAAAGGTAGTCACATAGCTAGTCTTATTCTCAGTACTACTAACTAGTCACTTAGGTAGTCTCATAGGTTGTCTCAAAGGAAGACCTAAAGGTGGTTTCCTTGTTTGTCTTACACCTAGTGGCAAAGGTAGTCACATAGCTAGTCTTATTATCAGTACTAGTAACTAGTCACTTAGGTAGTCTCATAGGTTGTCTCAGAAGAAGACCTAAAGGTGGTTTCCTTGCAGTCTCACACCAAGTGGCAAAGGTAGTCACATAGCTAGTCTTATTCTCAGTACAACTAACTAGTCACTTAGGTAGTCTCATAAGTGTTCTCAAAGGAAGACCTAAAGGTGGTTTTCTTGTCAGTCTCACACCAAGTGGCAAAGGCAGTCACATAGCTACTCTCATTCTCAGTACAACTAACTAGTCACTTAGGTAGTCTCATAAGTGTTCTCAATGGTAGACCTAAAGGTGGTTTCCTTGTTAGTCTTACACCTAGTTGCAAAGGCAGTCACATAGCTACTCTCTTTCTCAGTACAACTAACTAGTCACTTAGGTAGTCTCATAAGTGTTCTCAAAGGTAGACGTAAAGGTGGTTTCCTTGTCAGTCTCACACCAAGTGGCAAAGACAGTCACATAGCTACTCTGTTTCTCAGTACAACTAACTAGTCACTTAGGTAGTCTCATAAGTGTTCTCAAAGGTAGACCTAAAGGTGGTTTCCTTGTCAGTCTCACACCAAGTGGCAAAGGCAGTCACATAGCTACTCTCATTCTCAGTACAACTAACTAGTCACATAGGTAGTCTCTTAAGTGTTCTCAAAGGAAGACCTAAAGGTGGTTTCCTTGTCAGTCTCACACCAAGTGGCAAAGGTAGTCACATAGCTAGTCTTACTCTCAATACAACTAACTAGTCACTTAGGTAGTCTCATAGGTTGTCTCAAAGGTAGACCTAAAGGTGGTTTCCTTGTCAGTCTCACACCAAGTGGCAAAGGTAGTCACATAGCTAGTCTTATTCTAAGTACTACTAACTAGTCACTTAGGTAATCTCATAGGTTGTCTCAAAGGAAGAGCTAAAGGTGGTTTCCTTGTTAGTCTTACACCTAGTGGCATAGCTAGTTTCGCATGTAATCCTACCATAGTATCTATTACCATAGCTAGGCCCAATGCAATGGTATCGTAGCGAGTCGCAGTAGGGGCACCCTAGCAACTACCATAACTAGTACGATAAGTAATGTCATGATATCCCAATAGGTAGAACTTAAGCTGGTTCCACAGTAAATATCATAGCTAATCTCATCGAGGATCCAGATTTAAGGTCTTTAGCTAACTTCTTAACTATTCCTATAGCTAATTCCATACACTGGACTTCATTCCAGTCTTCACTGGAACATATTCTTGTTCATTTATTCCTATTGGTTATTTTTCTTAGCTCTCCACCGTACGTCATGATTCACCGTACGCTATGATTGTGTTGGATCTCTCTTTTATCCAACTTAAATTTATGTTCAGTTATAAAAATGATGAGATCTTCTAAGTTTGTTTTTATCTAACATCCGCTAAAACACACCTTTCTGTTGGTGATCCAACACATTTACTCTACTTCCAAATTTCTTAAAAATCACAATCAAAATAAACTTAATTTTTCTTCGCTATTCAACGTCACATAACTCTATCCTAAATAAAATTATAACTATAATTATAATTACACCTCCAATTATAATTAGTGTTTTGTATAAAAATTTCAGGAGGAAAATGATAATTGTTTTCAGAATTATCTGGGTGATGTAACTTCAAGACGTAAATTGAATGACAAATATTTAAAAAAACAATCAATCGAAAGGAGATTTTATTTAAATTTGAAATCCCAAAACATAGTTGCAATTAAAATATTAGTAACCAGACAATTCGTTTTAAAACAAGGCTTGAAACTAAACTAAATGTTTTTGGATACAGGGAATTGTAAAAAATATTCAGTTTCTCAAACATTCCACAAGTTAGGTTGTAGCCAAAATCTAAAATTCCTGAATAACTAAAAATAGTTTCAACTTAAATGAGACTTATGCTGAAGGTATGTCTCGGTTTGAAGGGTTGAATAACTGTAACCGCTTGTTATGGATAGCACGCCTTAGAAAGTTCGTGGAAAGTTCAATGATTAAACGAACAGAACACAATGCTACATTTCAAGTCGGGCTAAGCACGGGTTTCAATGTTTAACTGCTTAAGTACAAAAGCTCTTAGTTAAAACGGATTACTAGAATTTCGATCTAGAGCATCCTATTCGAACTGTCAAGACTATCGAAAGCAGATTCCTATAAATAAAGTACATTTTTCAACTCTTGAAGGGCCTTATTAAAAATTATCAGAATATCGTAAATTATTAACAATACATCAAAACAAAAGATATCACTTTTATATGACTTATATTATATTCATGTATTAGAATAAAATATTATATGATCTAATATAATCATATATATCTCACATGATCATATATTATAATCATACAAGACTGAATGCGATGAAAAACTTGATAAGAAGAAGAAGAAAGCGGACGAACAGCATCCGTTGACCAAGAAATCGAAGATAGAGCAAACATATACATGGAGGAAATTAAAATCCAGCAAGTGAAACCATGACTACACGAATCCGACCTCTACTCTTGACTTTTGAACTCAGGTGACTGGAGCCAGTCCCACGCACGGGTGCTTGGTATCGTGATACCATGCTACCAGTATGTCAGCGTCCCGAAGACGTTAGTGAATGGGTTGGAGTGTCCATCACTACTACTAGACGGATACTTCAACAAAATATTATGCTACTACCCAGGATCAGAAAAACTCTCCGAAAGCCCTGGTTCTACTTCTCCTGTTTTGGTACCGGTATGTAACGTCCCGAAGACTTAGTGAATGGCTTGGAATGTGCATCACTGCTACTAGACGGATACTTCAACAAAACATTATGCTACTACCCAGGATCAGAAAAACTCTCCGAAAGCCCTGGTTCTACTTCTCCTGTTTTGGTACCGGTATGTAACGTCCCGAAGACTTAGTGAATGGCTTGGAATGTCCATCACTGCTACTAGACGGATACTTCAACAAAACATTATGCTACTACCCAGGATCAGAAAAACTCTCCGAATGCCCTGGTTCTACTTCTCCTGTTTTGGTACCGGTATGTAACGTCCTGAAGACTTAGTGAATGGATTGGAATGTCCATCACTGCTACTAGACGGATACTTCAACAAAATATTCGGGTTATGCTACTACCCAGGATCAGAAAAACTCTCCGAACGCCCTGGTTCTACTTCTCCTGTTTGGGTACCGGTATGTAACGTCCCGAAGACTTAGTGAATGGCTTGGAATGTCCATCACTGCGACTAGACGGATACTTCAACAAAACATTATGCTACTATCCAGGATCAGAAAAACTCTCCGAACGCCCTGGTTCTACTTCTCCTGTTTGGGTACCGGTATGTAACGTCCCGAAGACTTAGTGAATGGCTTGGAATGTCCATCACTGCTACTAGACGGATACTTCAACAAAACATTATGCTACTACCCAGGATCAGAAAAACTCTCCGAACGCCCTGGTTCTACTTCCCCTGTTTGGGTACCGGTATGTAACGTCCCGAAGACTTAGTGAATGGCTTGGAATGTCCATCACTGCTACTAGACGGATACTTCAACAAAACATTATGCTACTACCCAGGATCAGAAAAACTCTCCGAATGCCCTGGTTCTACTTCTCCTGTTTGGGTACCGGTATGTAACGTCCCGAAGACTTAGTGAATGGATTGGAATGTGCATCACTGCTACTAGACGGATACTTCAACAAAACATTATGCTACTACCCAGGATCAGAAAAACTCTCCGAACGCCCTGGTTCTACTTCTCCTGTTTGGGTACCGGTATGTAACGTCCCGAAGACTTAGTGAATGGATTGGAATGTCCATCACTGCTACTAGACGGATACTTCAACAAAATATTCGGGTTATGCTACTACCCAGGATCAGAAAAACTCTCCGAACGCCCTGGTTCTACTTCTCCTGTTTGGGTACCGGTATGTAACGTCCCGAAGACTTAGTGAATGGATTGGAATGTCCATCACTGCTACTAGACGGATACTTCAACAAAATATTCGGGTTATGCTACTACCCAGGATCAGAAAAACTCTCCGAACGCCCTGGTTCTACTTCTCCTGTTTGGGTACCGGTATGTAACGTCCTGAAGACTTAGTGAATGGCTTGGAATGTCCATCACTGCTACTAGACGGATACTTCAACAAAACATTATGCTACTACCCAGGATCAGAAAAACTCTCCGAACGCCCTGGTTCTACTTCTCCTGTTTGGGTACCGGTATGTAACGTCCCGAAGACTTAGTGAATGGCTTGGAATGTCCATCACTGCTACTAGACGGATACTTCAACAAAACATTATGCTACTACCCAGGATCAGAAAATCTCTCCGAACGCCCTGGTTCTACTTCTCCTGTTTGGGTACCGGTATGTAACGTCCCGAAGACTTAGTGAATGGCTTGGAATGTCCATCACTGCTACTAGACGGATACTTCAACAAAACATTATGCTACTACCCAGGATCAGAAAAACTCTCAGAACGCCCTGGTTCTACTTCTCCTGTTTGGGTACCGGTATGTAACGTCCCGAAGACTTAGTGAATGGCTTGGAATGTCCATCACTGTTACTAGACGGATACTTCAACAAAATATTCGGGTTATGCTACTACCCAGGATCAGAAAAACTCTCCGAACGCCCTGGCTTTACTTATCCTGTTCGGGTATCGGTAGTCATAAGTTTTCCATACATCTAGAAACCTCTTCTGGTTTCATCGGCACAGGAACGTAGAAATTAGAGGGATTTTCAACTAATAAGAGGAGTTTTATAAAGAAATTTAATGAACAGTGTTTTTATATAAATATTTCCTATTTTTCGTGAAAACTTTCTGCAAGCAGCAGTCATAAGAGAAAATTTATTTTCCCGATTAATCGCGTGAAAACAAAGTCTATTATATCACCATACATATACTGTACAATTTAATGAAATAAATAAATTATAAACTCTTGTTTCAGAATCGCGAATCAAAAAATACATATTAAAAATAAGTAAATAACAACAAACTTAAATTTACTCGGTCGAATAATTTTTTGTATGATGTCAGGTTCTTAAAATAATTATTTAATGTGAGGGAGAAATGATGAACGGTAGATGAACATACACCCTAAACTCCATATTTACACAAAGATAGGACGGTATTCTACAAAACATAAAACCTCCGATTTTAATTCTTAAAAATATCTCTCAACATTCACGTAAAGAAACACAACCAATTAAAATGAAGCTTCTCTAAAACTGACCAAAATTATTTAGTACAAAAAACGCACACACACAGCGCTTGAATACGAA
>JBAIZL010000001.1:157813220-157898220 GCA_036971475.1 Prosapia bicincta
AGACTTACTACTAGCTGACTCACCGAACTTCGTACCGCCTAACAGTCAATGAATATCACACACATTATAAACTATAGCTAGTACTTCACCTAATATTTAGTAGAGAGAAATCGAGCTTTGCTCTTATATATATATATATATATAGGCTTACTACTAGCTGACTCACCGAACTTCGTACCGCCTAACAGTCAATGAATATCACACACATTATAAACTATAGCTAGTACTTCACCTAATATTTAGTACAGAGAGGTCGAGCTTTGCTCTTATATATACATATATATATATATATAGGCTTACTACTAGCTGACTCACCGAACTTCGTACCGCCTAACAGTCAATGAATATCACACACATTATAAACTATAGCTAGTACTACACCTAATATTTAGTAGAGAGAAATCGAGCTTTGCTCTTATATATATATATATAGGCTTACTACTAGCTGACTCACCGAACTTCGTACCGCCTAACAGTCAATGAATATCACACACATTATAAACTATAGCTAGTACTTCACCTAATATTTAGTACAGAGAGGTCGAGCTTTGCTCTTATATATACATATATATATATATAGGCTTACTACTAGCTGACTCACCGAACTTCGTACCGCCTAACAGTCAATGAATATCACACACATTATAAACTATAGCTAGTACTTCACCTAATATTTAGTAGAGAGAAATCGAGCTTTGCTCTTATATATATATATATATATATATATATATATATATATATATATATATATATATATATATATATAGGCTTACTACTAGCTGACTCACCGAACTTCGTACCGCCTAACAGTCAATGAATATCACACACATTATAAACTATAACTAGTACTTCACCTAATATTTAGTACAGAGAGATCGAGCTTTGCTCTTATATATATATAGACTTACTACTAGCTGACTCACCGAACTTCGTACCGCCTAACAGTCAATGAATATCACACACATTATAAACTATAGCTAGTACTTCACCTAATATTTAGTACAGAGAGATCGAGCTTTGCTCTTATATATATATAGGCTTACTACTAGCTGACTCACCGAACTTCGTACCGCCTAACAGTCAATGAATATCACACACATTATAAACTATAGCTAGTACTTCACCTAATATTTAGTACAGAGAGATCGAGCTTTGCTCTTATATATATATAGGCTTACTACTAGCTGACTCACCGAACTTCGTACCGCCTAACAGTCAATGAATATCACACACATTATAAACTATAGCTAGTACTTCACCTAATATTAGGTACAGAGAGATCGAGCTTTGCTCTTATATATATATAGGCTTACTACTAGCTGACTCACCGAACTTCGTACCGCCTAACAATCAATGAATATCACACACATTATAAACTTCAGCTAGTACTTCACCTAATATTTAGTAGAGAGAAATCGAGCTTTGCTCTTATATATATATATATATATATATATATATATATATATATATATATATATATATATATATAGGCTTACTACTAGCTGACTCACCGAACTTCGTACCGCCTAACAGTCAATGAATATCACACACGTTATAAACTATAACTAGTACTTCACCTAATATTTAGTACAGAGAGATCGAGCTTTGCTCTTATATATATATAGACTTACTACTAGCTGACTCACCGAACTTCGTACCGCCTAACAGTCAATGAATATCACACACATTATAAACTATAGCTAGTACTTCACCTAATATTTAGTAGAGAGAAATCGAGCTTTGCTCTTATATATATATATATATAGGCTTACTACTAGCTGACTCACTGAACTTCGTACCGCCTAACAGTCAATGAATATCACACACATTATAAACTATAGCTAGTACTTCACCTAATATTTAGTACAGAGAGGTCGAGCTTTGCTCTTATATATACATATATATATATATAGGCTTACTGTTGTGAATGCAATAATATAATACTCTATGACAATCCTCTATGGAAAAAAAAAAGAAAAAGAACATTATATAAATTAACAGATGATTTGTAATTGTTTTAGTTTTTCTCAGTTCTTTGTTTAGAGTTTTGTTTTAAGAAAGATGTGAAGTAATAAATAGTGTTTAAATATGAAATAAGTTTTATTACCAGCATAATTATATAAATATGACGAGTGTTCCGCCTGTAGCGGCAGTGTCAAAAGTTTTATAGAAACAACATATGGCGACCGTGACAGGATAATAATTTGGTTACAGTTAAAATCTATGATCCATTAGTAAGTATTTTATAATGGATGCTCTGAAAAAGAAAAGAAAATTGTTTAGAACTGGATTTTCACGTTTACACAATACATTATTAGAATCCATAAAAAATGAAGATGATGTGATTTTGTTAAAAGCTAATTTAGAGCTATTACGTGAAAAACATAATCAATTGGAGGTCTTAGACCGAGAAATTATTGAAGTTTTACTAAATGAAAATGCATCTACTGAAGTTTTAGAAAATGAGGTAGAATCTGCCGATGAATACTCAGGCAAGTTTAAAATAGTTGAGTATTTAGTTGAACAGGCTATTGACAAGGCTAGGCCTAAGACAGATACTAGTGTGAATGTAGAAAAACGTAAATTTAAGTTACCCACACTTGAGTTTAAAAAGTTTGGTGGTGATATTAGTGATTGGTTGCCGTTTTGGGGCCAATTTAAGAAAATCCATGAAGACCCCTGTATTGATTCTGATGACAAGTATCAGTATCTCCTGCAAGCGACTATCCCTAATACTAAGGCTAGGGAAATTGTCGAGAGTTTTCCCCCATGTGGACGTAGTTATGAACAGGCTATTGAACATTTAAAATCTCGCTTTGCCAAAGATGACCTGTTAGTAGAGTTTTACATAAGAGAAATCTTGAAAATTGTAATAACATTAAATAGCAGTGAAAGTAAAATTACTATTTCCTCACTTTATGATCAAATTGAGTCAAAACTAAGGTGTTTAGAAACTTTAGGTGTAACAAAGGAGAAGTACGCTGCTATGCTCTTCCCATTAGTAGAATCTTGTCTCAGGGAGGATTTATTAATAGCTTGGCAGAGAAGTAGGCCTAACTCTCAACAGGACGAGACCGCGTCAGAAAGTAAAAGTAGGCTAGATAGCCTAATGAATTTTTTGAAAATTGAAGTGGAGGGAGAAGAAAGAATAAACTTAGCTAAACAGGGATTTGGTTTACAAAAAACAAAAGTATCAACAGGTGATAATCCTACGAGTTCATATAAAAGAGACTTTGCAAGTAAAGATAAGCATATTAAAAATACAAGAAGGCCTACCAGCAATGTTACAGCAGCTGGCCTTGTAAATGTAAAATCAAATACGTCTACAGTAAGCACAGATAAGACGAAGTTATCGATGTGTGTGTTTTGTGACGGTGGTCATTTAAGTGAAAACTGTTTTAAAGCTAGGGACATGTCTTTAGAAGAAAGGCAGAATATTCTTACTAGCAAAAGGTGTTGCTTTTCTTGTACAAAAGTAGGACATTTAAGTAAACATTGCAGAGCTATTGTTAAATGTATTATTTGTAATGGAAAACATGTACCACTTATGTGTTCAAAGTTGCAGAATAATTTTAATAGGTCTAACATTAAACCTAAATGCGAGGAAAAAGAAGCTGAGCCCAATTTTGAGAATTCCTTGTCCAATGTGAATGGCAATCAGGTTTACATGCAAACTCTTGTTGTCAAGGCTGTTAGTGACACAAAAGAACTCAATGTGCGTTTACTTTTTGACAGTGGATCCCAGAGGTCATACATAAGGAAATCGACTGTTGAAAAAATGAAATATGACACTTGTGGTGAAGAAACATTATTACATGGCCTGTTTGGAGGAGAGGTCACTAAGCCTCGCAATCATGCATGCTACAAAGTCAGACTACAAAGTATAGATAAAACATATTCTTGTAATTTCAAGGCACTTAGTGAAATAAATATTTGTACTTATGTTCCTGCCTTGAAACCAGGAAGATGGACTGATGAACTGATGGAAAGAGGTATTAAATTGTTTCAGGATGCAGACAGTCCAATTGAGATATTAATTGGGGCTGACATATATGGGAAACTTCTAACTGGAAGAAAAGAGGTTCTAGATTGTGGTATTATAGCCCTTGAAACTCATTTAGGATGGGTTTTGACAGGAAAATTTCAAGAAAGTAAAGAATTTAGTTCTATGACAGCACTTTCTATGTTTGTACAAAGTAATTCAATATGCAAGCTGTGGGAAATGGATGTTTTAGGTATAAAAGACCCACTACAGACCAGAAGCAAACAAGAAATTGAACATTCTGTTCAAACACAATTTTTGGAAACTGTGAGAGTAAATGAAGAAGGACGCTATGAAGTCAAATTACCTTGGTCCGAAGACCACCCAGAAGTTCCAAGAAATTTCAATCTTGCAAAAAAAAGGCTTGAAAACTCAGTGAAAAAGCTAACAAATGAAAGTTTATATAATGTATATAACAATGTGTTTTCAGATTGGCTGGAAGATGGTGTTATTGAGGAAATCCCAATAAGCAAATGGGATGAAGGTCACTATTTACCTCATAGACCAGTGATAAAAGAAAACAGCACCACTGCAGTAAGACCGGTTTTTGATGCCTCGTCTAAAGAAAAGGGTTACTATTCCCTTAATCAGTGTTTGGAAATAGGTATTAACTTAATTGAAATAATACCAGCTTTGCTTTTACGTTTTCGACTTTATAAAATAGGAGTTATCGCTGACATAAAAAAGGCGTTTTTGCAAATAAGTTTGTATGAAGAGGACAGAGATTTCCTAAGATTTCTGTGGCAAAACACAGATGGATCACTCAAGATTTTCCGACATAGAAGAGTTGTTTTTGGAGTCTCAAGTAGTCCATTTTTGCTCAATGCCGTCATCAACTACCACCTGCAGAAGTATTTAGTACAGTGTGCTGAAGACAATCAATTTTCTAAATGTACAATAGAAAAGTTGTTTAAAAGTTTCTATGTTGATAACTGTGTTACAGGTGTAAATAATGAAAGGGATTTGAAACAGTTCATTTCAGAAGCAATACAAATATTTTCTTTGGGAAAGTTTGAGCTGCGAGGATGGGAATATACTGAACCTGGTCTGGAAGACAAGACAGAGGCTTCAGTCCTAGGTCTCACCTGGGACAAGAAAGAAGACACAATTTCTGTGAGTTTTCATAAAATAGTAAATTTAGAAGAGAACTTGGTAACACAACGTGTTATATTGTCCACTGCACACAGATTGTTCGATCCTATTGGATTCACTTGTCCTATTTCCATATGCCCTAAGTTATTATTGCAGGAATGCTGGAAAGATAATTGTGGGTGGGACAAAGAAGTACCAGAAGAAATCAAACAACGATTCAATATATGGTTTCAGGAACTCGATCAATTAAAAGAGATGAAGATTCCACGATGGCTACAAGGTGTGGATGACGTAATCATTTCTGTATCAGTTCACATATTTTGTGATGCCAGCAAATTTGCGTACTCAACAGCAGTATTTATGCGTTTTGAACTTAGTACATGTATTCAATTACAGCTAATCCAGGCAAAGTCACGTGTAGCACCTGTAAAGAAGATGACAATACCCAGACTTGAACTAATGGCTGCTACTATAGGTGCTAGATTAGGTTCTTCAGTAGTGCAAGAATTAAGAGATGAAAACAAATTTGAATGTAATATTAAATTTTTTTATTGGAGTGACTCTTCTACAGTAATAGCTTGGATTAAAAGAGAAGAAAACTGGGGAGTATTTGTTAGAAATAGAGTTGAAGAAATCTGCAGCCTCACTTCCAGAACATCTTGGCGGCACATTCCCGGCACTATGAATCCAGCAGACTTGCCCAGTAGAGGATGTTCAGTTTCCAGGTTGATTAGTTCCAGATGGTGGGAGGGCCCGTCATGGTTGAAGTTGCCTGAAGATACCTGGCCATCAAATGAACCTGAACCTGACGAAGAATTAATTTCTTTAGAAAAAAAGAAAGGACCTACACCTTCACTTTTAAGTAATAATTACCCAAAAGATTGGTTTTATTACTTTTCAAATGATTTTGATAAGATTGTGTGTGTTTTTGCATGGTTGCTGAGATTTATTCATAATTGTAACCCCTCAAAGAAGGAAAAGTGTGTGAGTAAAGTTTTGTCATGTAAGGAGATTATTGAAGCTAACAATTTTATAATTAGAATTGTTCAACAGCAATCATTTGAAGGAATAAGGGAGCCTAAATTGGCTTCATTGTCACCATTTATGGCTGCTGATGGTATTATAAGGCTAAAGACAAAATTAACAGAAAGAAAGGATTTGGAAAATTTTAAATTTCCTGTTGTTCTACCATCAAAACATGACATTGTAGATATTCTTATTCTTACAATACATAAGAGATCATGTCATGTGGGAGTTCAAGGTCTCTTAAGTTTATTAAGAGAAAACTATTGGATATTGAGAGGAAGAAAAACAATAAGTAATACTTTGAAAAAATGTATTCCTTGTCAGAGACATAATTCAAAAAATGTAGAAACAATCACTCCACCCTTACCTGAAAGTAGAGTACGAGATGCCGCAGTATTTGAAGTGGTTGGAATTGATTTTGCGGGACCTTTGTTTCTACGAGATGGCAGTAAAGTTTGGATCTGCATATTCACTTGTGCAGTATACCGTGCTGTTCATTTGGAGTTAGTAAAGTTTCTTTCTGTCGAAGCATTTATAGATACACTTAGAAGATTTATTGCAAGGCGAGGAAGACCATCAATAATATATAGTGACAATGGTACCAATTTCACAGGTACAGAAAAGGCATTTAAAATTCTAGATTGGAATGCTATCTTAAAATATAGCTCATGCCAACAAATTGACTGGAGGTTTAACCCTCCCTCTGCTGCATGGTGGGGCGGATGGTGGGAGCGACTCATCCGACTCATGAAACAGTTGCTACGCAAAACCTTGGGCAAAACGTCATTGGATTATGAGGAAATGGAGACAATCTTATGTGATTGTGAAAGTATCATGAATTCTAGACCTTTGACATATTTATCTGAAACTTCTTCAGACCTAACTGCTATTACTCCAAATATGTTTTTACATGACTTAAAAGAAATTGGAGTTCCAGATTGTGACCATGTAAATACAAAAAGTCTTAACAAGAGAGTACGTTATCGACAACACCTGAGAGAAGCATTGCGAAAAAGATTTAGGATTGAGTATTTAGGACAATTAGCTTTAAAAAAGTAAGAAAAACGGCAGACAGTTGAAAGTTGGAGAATTAGTACTGATTGAAGTTGAAAATAAAAAAAGAATTGATTGGCCAATAGGACTGATAGAAAAGACTATCATTGGTAGAGATGGAGTGTGTAGATTAGTGCAATTGAATACTGCTTTTGGAAGTTTATTGAGACCAATACAAAGACTATATCCTCTTGAAATGCAAGAAGAAACCATCCAAGAACAATTAAAAGAAAAGATTAAACCAAAAGTGACAAAAACCAATGAACATGAACTACACCTGGAAGAAGATAATGTGACAAAAGAAAATAAAATTGTGACATATTCAAGAAGTGGCAGACAAATTAAGCTTCCACAAAAATTTGTTGATTAATCTTTTAACAATATACTATTTTTTAATGTTTTGAGTTAAACCATAACTCAAAAGGTGGGAGTATGTTGTGAATGCAATAATATAATACTCTATGACAATCCTCTATGGAAAAAAAAAAGAAAAAGAACATTATATAAATTAACAGATGATTTGTAATTGTTTTAGTTTTTCTCAGTTCTTTGTTTAGAGTTTTGTTTTAAGAAAGATGTGAAGTAATAAATAGTGTTTAAATATGAAATAAGTTTTATTACCAGCATAATTATATAAATATGACGAGTGTTCCGCCTGTAGCGGCAGTGTCAAAAGTTTTATAGAAACAACACTTACTACTAGCTGACTCACCGAACTTCGTACCGCCTAACAGTCAATGAATATCACACACATTATAAACTATAGCTAGTACTACACCTAATATTTAGTAGAGAGAAATCGAGCTTTGCTCTTATATATATATATATAGGCTTACTACTAGCTGACTCACCGAACTTCGTACCGCCTAACAGTCAATGAATATCACACACATTATAAACTATAGCTAGTACTTCACCTAATATTTAGTACAGAGAGGTCGAGCTTTGCTCTTATATATACATATATATATATATAGGCTTACTACTAGCTGACTCACCGAACTTCGTACCGCCTAACAGTCAATGAATATCACACACATTATAAACTATAGCTAGTACTTCACCTAATATTTAGTAGAGAGAAATCGAGCTTTGCTCTTATATATATATATATATATATATATATATATATATATATATATATATATATAGGCTTACTACTAGCTGACTCACCGAACTTCGTACCGCCTAACAGTCAATGAATATCACACACATTATAAACTATAACTAGTACTTCACCTAATATTTAGTACAGAGAGATCGAGCTTTGCTCTTATATATATATAGACTTACTACTAGCTGACTCACCGAACTTCGTACCGCCTAACAGTCAATGAATATCACACACATTATAAACTATAGCTAGTACTTCACCTAATATTTAGTACAGAGAGATCGAGCTTTGCTCTTATATATATATAGGCTTACTACTAGCTGACTCACCGAACTTCGTACCGCCTAACAGTCAATGAATATCACACACATTATAAACTATAGCTAGTACTTCACCTAATATTTAGTACAGAGAGATCGAGCTTTGCTCTTATATATATATAGGCTTACTACTAGCTGACTCACCGAACTTCGTACCGCCTAACAGTCAATGAATATCACACACATTATAAACTATAGCTAGTACTTCACCTAATATTAGGTACAGAGAGATCGAGCTTTGCTCTTATATATATATAGGCTTACTACTAGCTGACTCACCGAACTTCGTACCGCCTAACAATCAATGAATATCACACACATTATAAACTTCAGCTAGTACTTCACCTAATATTTAGTACAGAGAGATCGAGCTTTGCTCTTATATATATATAGGCTTACTACTAGCTGACTCACCGAACTTCGTACCGCCTAACAGTCAATGAATATCACACACATTATAAACTATAGCTAGTACTTCACCTAATATTTAGTACAGAGAGATCGAGCTTTGCTCTTATATATATATAGGCTTACTACTAGCTGACTCACCGAACTTCGTACCGCCTAACAGTCAATGAATATCACACACATTATAAACTATAGCTAGTACTTCACCTAATATTTAGTACAGAGAGATCGAGCTTTGCTCTTATATATATATAGGCTTACTACTAGCTGACTCACCGAACTTCGTACCGCCTAACAGTCAATGAATATCACACACATTATAAACTATAGCTAGTACTTCACCTAATATTAGGTACAGAGAGATCGAGCTTTGCTCTTATATATATATAGGCTTACTACTAGCTGACTCACCGAACTTCGTACCGCCTAACAATCAATGAATATCACACACATTATAAACTTCAGCTAGTACTTCACCTAATATTTAGTACAGAGAGATCGAGCTTTGCTCTTATATATATATAGGCTTACTACTAGCTGACTCACCGAACTTCGTACCGCCTAACAATCAATGAATATCACACACATTATAATCTTCAGCTAGTACTTCACCTAATATTTAGTAGAGAGAAATCGAGCTTTGCTCTTATAAGACCGAACATTTATAGTAAATAATTAGGTAAAATACAAACATTTATTCAACGTATGCTTAGTACAAATAGATTCTAGATACACAAAATAAATACATTTTTAATATACAATATATCATATCGTACATATAAACTTCCAAATCGTTCTGTTTGTCTGTTGGGATTGTAGGAGCATTAGAAATACATTCTATATACAATATAAACACATTTTAATCTACATCATATCGCACATATCAACTTTCTTATTGGACGGGTTGGTCTGTTAGCATTGGAGGAGCATTAGAACGGTTGTTGATAACTCCTTTCCATACTTCATTGCGGGTGTTTGTGAGATTAATTGGTGGTAAAAATAGAGTTCCTGAAGGATAACATGGGGTGGAATCCTGAATTTCCCCAAGGTTGAGATCGGTGGCCAATAGATTTTCCGTGGCCGATAATTCCAAACAACATTGTTTGTCACTGGCTTATTTTAGATTATTATATATATATATATATATATATATATATATATATATATATATATATATATATATAAATAAATAGCAAAATATGTATTCTTGTGTAGAAATGGAAGAAAAAAAGAGAAATACAATTACGAGAATAATTTTGTCATAACTTAATCATAATATTTAAAAAAATAACATGATAGCTTAATTTTCAAAAACAATGATAAAACAATATGTACATCATTCACATTCACTGGTAATGACATAAAAATTATCATAAAACTGTTTAGTTGCAAAAACGTTTACTCGCTCACGTTGCTATACTATTATTTATGCCCTAATCATGTAATATTACGGACAGATTAATAGAAAACGATACACGGAATAAAAAAGGCGATTCCAGGGCTGTTTTGATGCTTGCAAAGTTTCGTCATCGTCGTGACGACTGGTCGTGTCAATACGTCACAACATACGACGTAGAAAGGAAATCAAAGTGGAACGGTGAATACAGCCTTAAACTGTATCAGATCATCCCGTTACCGTTAGCCACGGTAACGCCGCTATCGTATATCTCAATACCTTATCGACTAAAAATGGCTCAGTGCGAATCTGTAAATAGATGCAACTGAATATATATATATATATATATATATATATATATATATATATATATTAAAACAACATAGGTTATTCAAATACAACAATATTTATTAATTTATATTCAAAGCTTTTCGTTGGTAAACAGTACCAACATCATCAGAATGAAAATTACAATAATTATTGTCATTTTCATTCTGATGATGTTGGTACTGTTTACCAACGAAAAGCTTTGAATATAAATTAATAAATGTTCTTGTATTTGAATAACCTATGTTGTTTTAGATTATTAAATAAGAAAACGTATTATATATATATATATATATATATATATATATATATATACATATACATATATATATATATATATATATATATATATATATATATAATTAAAATATTTTTACAACTATTCTTTGAGCTTTGCTTGAGAGGTTATGTTGAAACAAATAAACAGTTATAAGTAAGAGTTTGTAATAGTAACACTCACTGATGATGATGTTTTTGTCATTGAAACGCGCATGAGTTAATAAATGAATAATTTGTGAATCTTTTGTTTGTATTAATAAAAATATTTTTTTTATTATTATTAAATAATACATTTTAATTACATTACGGCTAGTCAGCTTTCCAAAACAGAAATCTTATCATCAGAGAACTGATTTTGTATAGCCGTCAACGTGAAAATAATAATAAAATACTTGGTTTGTTATATAGAGAAGGGTCACAAACTATGAATTCTTCCCTATATAGGCATAAGATCGAATTACTGAGGTAGACTTACATTCTTACAGACCTGAGGAAAGGAACACACAGTCAAATGCGAACGCGCACACACGCACGTGCGCGCACATTTAGTCTTAGTGTCAACGACATTATTTCGAGCACCAGGCCTTATTTTGTTTCTGTAATGCTGGCTGTTGAGAGGGTAAGGAGACCTGGTGAAAGTGTCTCACTTTCCAGGACATAGAATTAACCTGTCCTGCCAACTTACACAGAATCGGAGCTTTATGTTCTGAAATGAACCTTAATGGCGAAAACATAGTATAGATTATTATAGCTGTTAACCTCGCCCGTGGCATTATCTGAAGGAGATCTGGCATGACATCATCATAATCACCTGATATTTCGATATTGATATTTCGTTGATATTCCATAGAGTTACAAAAGGTAGTCCCTCGGGAAATTCAGATCACCGCATGGCTTCACAGATACATAAACAGTCACTTTCATCTGTTTCAGCTATTTGTTAACATTGCACGGACCTAGCTATTATTCTCGTACATTTTCAACATTCTTTCGTTAATTTTACTACCTTTGATACCATCTGCAAGTAAATATCTAATCACTGAGAGTTTTTATTCTACATAGCAATGTTTGAGTCGACTCATTTTTATTATACTGGACAAATACTCTTGATCAACAGGCTATAAACAAAGTACAAGAATACCAACTTGACGAACTGAAACTATTTTATTAAATAAATAGCCTGATTCTTAGGTTGATAGTTTCGTTACCTTTTGAACAGCCTCAGATGAAACAAAGTATTACTAAGATGGGTACGATCTTTCTCCGGAAACGGAAGTAACTATGAAAAACCCCCTTCCCCTATGTTCCCTTGCCTCAAGAAGATCGATCTTTGATAGGTTTATGAGGTATATTTCTATCATTTGTTCTCTGGTATTACTCCTCGTAGATGTTCATGTTCAAACAAAGATTTCTATTTATTTATACATATTTTATTTTTTAACTTTCATAGTGTAAACAAATAAGTTTAATTGAAGTGAAACCTTTTATAGCGACGCTTACAAAAGTTATTGGATGGACATAAACATATAATGTTTTTTTCAGTTTAATTTTCACCAGATTAAAAGTGTCAGTAAAAATTTCATCAAGAGTCGCCTCAAAGTGAATTAAATGAAAACATATGTTTTCATAAATCAGCTGATTTTATTTATACCTTATGTTGTAAAACAGCTGTTTTAACACGTAGGTTATGTTACGTTATTTATTGCACATTCTTAAGAGGAAATGTTAATAATAAATAGTTTTGATTAGTTAATAAATATAATAAATCTCAATATAACGATAGTAATAAGTTATGTATTTTCAATCAAAAATATGAAATGAAAACATTCTTAGGATACTTTTGATACTTTTAAGGAACTGATTTAAATTGTATTTGTTTAAAAAAATTCTTTTTAGTAAAAATCAATAACATTTTTTTTAAATTAATAAAATATAAAAATAATAAGATATAAAAATGCATTAAAAAATATAAAATTCACATTTTTGGCGGTTTTTGTTGAAAATTTTGCAAAACTATTATTCCTAATTTATTACTTATAGTTCAAATTTTGGTGTTAAATGTAAAAAACTTGTATTATTGTTTTAATACTGCTACAAATGTTTAGGTAATTTATTATTACGAATAATTAAAAATTTATTTCAATTTAAAATTTCTGGATACGCTGCTATGAAAGTTTTCACTTCTGTCGACAACTAATTTTTATTTTACTTAAATTTTGTATTTTTGTAAATCTAAAACGATAAAGGCGTTCCAATAATTGTCCGCCCCTTTATACTTAAACTTTCCATAATTGTTTTAAATTTAGGATATTATATATTTAAGGATAATAATGTAAATAAAATAACTGTAGATAAGTTATTCGCTAAATTAGGTTAAAAAGTAATCTATTATTATATAGCTAAACTCACCCTAATCCCTTCATTTCCGAAAAATAAATCTTAAATAAAATATATTATGATTCGTGATTGTGACTTCACAACTCATTTTTTTATCCCATCCATGATTATTTCCGCTCTTTTCTTTGGCCTTGAGTCTCTCACTCGAACAGTTTCTATTTGTTGAGTGCTCAATGCTTACAGACCTTCTGGCCGGATGACATGGCAATAAGTTTGCTAAGCATTACGCAACTGTTTGTCACCCACTATGTGTCTCATTGAAAATTATCTTACGTAAAATGTATCTAAACACAGTATAAAGTTGTTGAAATCTTGGAATCAAAACGTCTCCAGAGTCTTAACATTTCGTCAACATTTTTGTTATGTTTTTTTGTAATAAAGTAAACAAGATAAGGAGAGCAAGGTTGAGCTTGGAGCAACGAGGAACAATATTGCGTCGGGGATAAGATCCGCAAATCGCTCTTTGCGCCGGGGACCATCGCGTGATGCAATTCACACCGCTTGTAAGAACCTGAAGCAGTTACTTGTTTATCCACTTTCATAACCTAAATTCCAAACAGTTTCATACAGAATGTAAATTCGTCTGAAATAAAGCTAATCTTAGTTTTAATCATCATTGATAGATAATTACCTCAGGAACGTAAACAAGGTAAAAGTAACAAATTAAAAAACTAGTTTGCGTAAGATTTAGGGTTTAAGTGGCGCTTTTCTTGTAATCTATGCTTATCGAGTTCAACTATAGGAAACACTACGAAAGGAATCATAGACAAATGGCCTCTCTGAAGTATTGTTAGATAATCGTTTGTGGTGGAAATATTCTTCCCATAAAAACATTTAATGTTTTACTTCTTGACCAATTAAATGGATTCTCAAGAAAAAGACACTAAAAACATTTTAAAACAAGCTTTAGGGATATTTTAATTCAAAATCTACAACAGAAATTATATGTATTTTACAATAAACGCTTTAAAAATCTACAATCGATATTCTTGAACATATTTAACATGATCACAATAAATGTATGTATATAGATTCTACAATTTACAATATATATATATATATATATATGCTGATACGTATTCATTCACGGATGTAAAAATATGAAGAATAGTTATTATCTGGAGTACAGCCGTTCATTCTGCAGTGCATAGAATCGCAATTCCGACGTTTCGTTAGATCTCATCTAGCATTGACGAAGTGAACCCAACAACAGTTGAAGAGCGAGACGACTGTTGTTGGGTTCACCTCGTCAATGCTAGATGAGATTCTAGCGAAACGTCGGAACTGCGATTTTATGCACTGCAGAATGAACGGATATAATCCAGATAATAACTAACTATTCATCACACACACAAACACACACACACACACACACACAAACACACACACACACACACACACACACACACACACACACAAACACACACACACACACACACACACACACACACACACACACACACACACACACACACACACACACACACACACATATATATATATATATATATATATATAATATATATTATATAAATATATAGCCTATATGATATATTATATATATATACATCTAGGGTATTTCAGGAGGAAAGTCCCATATTGCATAAGTTTATGCCTCTGACCAAAATAATGTAAAAAGTTCATATAAACATTGGTCCGGAAATGCTTAGTTTGGCGAGTTATACAGGAGTCAAAGAATTAACCTGATATTCAGTTCCCCCTGTGAAATTAACTTACACTGAAATGTTTAGGGCATGAAATAAGTTTGTTTATGTAAAATTATCTCATAAATCTTATAAAATCCATCCCAGAACTTTATCTTCAATAGCTTAAGAGAAACTTTGGGTAAAGCAAAAAAAGGTTAGGATCGAAAATGCACTTTTTTTGTTTGGACTATAATAAGTCAGTTAAATTGCGTAGAAATAAAGAAAAATGTTGAATACATTTTGTAGAGAATTTTATTCTCAAAAAATTATTATAAATAAAGTCAATAAAAACGGAATTGTGTTTTAAGAGATACCCCTATTTGAACCCCTTAGATTTCTTATTATTCATACACATGAAGACAGCGTAGGCTCAAAAATCGGACGACGAACATGAACTTTTACTCAGAATCATGATTGCTGCCCGAGAAATGAAAAACAGTCCAATAATGTTAGATAATCCTCTTTAAATCGTCGGCCTGAAATATACTAACAATGGAGGTGAACATTTAGAGCAGCTCTTGTAATACTGTTATCAATGTAAGTTAAGTGATTTTCTCTTAAACTATTAGAGATAGAGTACTGGGGCAGGTTTTATACGATTCAGCTCCTTTTACATAAACGCTACCTAATTAACAAACTCAATTAACGCCCTAAAAAGTTCAGTGTATGTTAATTTCACCGGGGGAGCTGAATTTCAGGTAGGCCTATAACTCGCCAGCGAAGCATTTCCGAAGCGTATGAAGTTTTTTTATTATTTTGGTGAGAGGAATATGCTTGTGCAGTATGGCAGATTCCTCCTAAAACATCCTGTATATTGTTATACATATATTATGGAATATATATATATATATATATATATATATATATATATATACCCTCTCTCTCGCTCTCTCTTTATATATATATATATATATATATATATATATATATATATATATATATTTATATATATATATATATATATAGAGAGAGAGAGAGAGAAAGAGAGTGTATATATATATATATATATATATATATATTTATATATATAAATATCGCAATATGTATTCTTGTGTAATAATAAAGAACTAAGTCAAAATACAAATACAAGAATTATAATTGAATTTACACATATGTTAATTTTCATTGTTTAATATTCCTGATGATGTTGATACTGTTAGCCAACGATAAGCTTTGAATTGTAAATTCAATTACAATTCTTGTATTTGTATTTTGACTTAGTTCTTTATATATATTTAATTGACTACATACCATTATAGGTTAGAATTTGTAATTTCTCGTACTTTGAGTGTATAACACTTATGCAGAGTAGTTCTACTTCAGGAATTCAGAGTTTTCCAATTTCAAACTGCTATTCAAAGAATATGTATATTAACGTACTAACAACTTAATATACATGTTGCTCATAACTGTACTCGTGTAATAACAAAATTTATGTTAATTGTCTCTTCACGTCTTTTACTGCTTAATATAAATTTCCTGAATGATATTTCATAAAACGAAGACAGACATATAACGAATTTCCTAAGAACGGTCTCTAAAGGAATGGAAATAATAGATCGAAGGTAGGTTATTAATGCCTCTGGTATAGGAAAGGTATGGCATCACGCATGCATACCTACTCTCTATCGATGTCTTAAACAAGGACCTGACCATTAAAACCCTGTGAAGGAAGAAGATTGGAATGGAATATGTGGTCGCAATGGGAGAAAATTGTGTCATAAAGTGGGCAGAATAGCAGACTTGCTCTCATCCGAGGCGTCTACCTGCAACTCAGTGCGTTTCATATGAACAGTTGTCCATCAGTTTACAACTGAAAATATTGTCACACAAATTGCATAATAGTAACAATAATATTGTGTGAAAATTAGGGTTTTCAGAAATGTGTCAATACAAATAAATATAATAAAAGAGGATTGGAAAAGAAATTAGTATAAAAACAAATGAGATGGATAATAATTTATAAAAGTGTTAAGAGATTTATAGGAGTATAAAGAATTTGTATTTGAATTATAAGAGTTTATTGAAGTGATATGAGAGCTATAAGAGTATATAAGTTTTAATTAAGAGTTCTAAAAGCCTATAAGAGTTATATTAGAGCTACGTGAGCATGTAAATGTTGTATGAGAGTTATAGGAGTAAATAAGCGTTTTATGAGAGTTATATGACTATGTAGGTGTTATTGAGGGTTATAAGAGTATATAAGTGTTATATGAGAGTTACACGAGTATATAGGTGTTATGTGAGGGTTTTAAGAGTATATACGTGTTATATGAGTGGTATAGGAGTATATAGGTGTTATGTGAGGGTTATAAGTGTATATAAGTGTTATATGAGGGTTTTAAGAGTATTTAAGTTTTACATGGGAGTAATAAGGGGATATAGATGTCATGTGAGTTTTATCGAAGTATTTAAGTGGTACATGAGAGTTATACGAGTATATAGGTGTCATGTGAGGGTTATAAGTGTTATATGAGAGTTATAGGAGTATATAGGTGTTAAGTGAGGGTTATAAGAGTATATAAGTGTTATATGAGAGTTATACGAGTATATAGGTGTCATGTGAGGGTTATAAGTGTATATAAGTGTTATATGAGAGTTATACGAGTATATAGGTGTCATGTGAGGGTTATAAGTGTATATAAGTGTTATATGAGAGTTATACGAGTATATAGGTGTCATGTGAGGGTTATAAGTGTATATAAGTGTTATATGAGAGTTATACGAGTATATAGGTGTTAAGTGAGGGTTATAAGAGTATATAAGTGTTATATGAGAGTTATACGAGTATATAGGTGTCATGTGAAGGGTTATAAGTGTATATAAGTGTTATATGAGAGTTATACGAGTATATAGGTGTCATGTGAGGGTTATAAGAGTATATAGGTGTTATATGAAGGTTATACGAGTATATAGGTGTCATGTGAGGGTTATAAGTGTATATAAGTGTTATATGAGAGTTATACGAGTATATAGGTGTCATGTGAGGGTTATAAGTGTATATAAGTGTTATATGAGAGTTATACGAGTATATAGGTGTTAAGTGAGGGTTATAAGAGTATATAAGTGTTATATGAGAGTTATACGAGTATATAGGTGTTAAGTGATGGTTATAAGAGTATATAAGTGTTATATGAGAGTTATACGAGTATATAGGTGTCATGTGAGGGTTATAAGTGTATATAAGTGTTATATGAGAGTTATAGGAGTATATAGGTGTTAAGTGAGGGTTATAAGAGTATATAAGTGTTATATGAGAGTTATACGAGTATATAGGTGTCATGTGAGGGTTATAAGTGTATATAAGTGTTATATGAGAGTTATACGAGTATATAGGTGTCATGTGAGGGTTATAAGTGTATATAAGTGTTATATGAGAGTTATACGAGTATATAGGTGTTAAGTGAGGGTTATAAGAGTATATAAGTGTTATATGAGAGTTATACGAGTATATAGGTGTTAAGTGATGGTTATAAGAGTATATAAGTGTTATATGAGAGTTATACGAGTATATAGGTGTCATGTGAGGGTTATAAGTGTATATAAGTGTTATATGAGAGTTATAGGAGTATATAGGTGTTAAGTGAGGGTTATAAGAGTATATAAGTGTTATATGAGAGTTATACGAGTATATAGGTGTCATGTGAGGGTTATAAGTGTATATAAGTGTTACATGAGAGTTATACGAGTATATAGGTGTCATGTGAGGGTTATAAGAGTATATAGGTGTTATATGAAGGTTATACGAGTATATAGGTGTTAAGTGATGGTTATAAGAGTATATAAGTGTTATATGAGAGTTATACGAGTATATAGGTGTTAAGTGATGGTTATAAGAGTATATAAGTGTTATATGAGAGTTGTACGAGTATATAGATGCCATTTGATGGTTATCAAAGTATATGAGTGTCATGTCAAAGTGGTATAGAGTTTACGAGTATGGAGTTGTTATGTGAGGGTTATAAAATATGTAAGTGTTATATGAGAGTTATACGATCATATAGGTGTTATGTGAGGGTTATAAGAGTATATAAGTGTTATATGAGGGTTATTAGAGGATAATAAAGTAATATGAGAACTATGAAAGCATAAAAGAGTTATATGAGAGGTACAAGAGTATGTAAATGTATATAATAAGGCTTATATAATGGTTGTAACAGTTATACTGCCGAGGGTAATAGCAGTATATAATGGTTGTAACAGTTATACTGCCGAGGGTAATAGCAGTATATAATGGTTGTAACAGTTATACTGCCGAGGGTAATAGCAGTATATAAGGGTTGTAAGGCATATATAAGTGTTTATGAGAGTTATAGAGAGCATGTAATTGTTATATGTAAGTTATAAGAGTATCTCAGGTATATATGAGAATACATAAGGATTATATGAGTGTTATAGAACATTTAGAAGTAGAATAGATCTTTTGTTTTTGCGATATCAAGTAAAAGATAGTTTAAATTTATATTAACTGAATTAAAAAAGTTTACATTTATTTTTGTTATAAACGAATTTAATTTAATTTGATGTTAAAACCGATTATTAAAGACAATTTTTGTTGTAAGCCTACTCATTTCGATTCGCATGTATTCATAGTATTGTGCAACAGAAAGTTTTTCTGAATCTTAGTCACAGCAAAATCTTAAGTAAATTCTGATTAAAGAATACAGGAGATTCAAGCATCTCACAGTACATATATAACACAGTATGTTCCATATAAGTTATAGCAGGACGATATTTTCTTATCTGTGCTTTATCTGATTAGTTCGTAGATAAAACTTAACCTGTGGCTGTATAAAAACGGCTGTAAATCCTAAGCAAATAATGATATTGTAGTGTGTTACTGCCAATGTAATACAATGTATTGCATTCCATGATACAGTTTAGTTTATAATGCGAATGTTTTGAGCAAACATTGACTTTATGATGCGAATGTTTGCGCGTTGGGTTTTAATCAAGAAATAAAACTTTTATATTTATGGCTTGGCAAATATTCCTCTACGTGATTTCAGAAAAATTTCTTTCTTGATTACATTTTGTTATATATAACTATCTTTTAAAACAACAGTTAGTAATAAAATCGAATGTAATTTTTGTAAATTAATAAAGTTGTTTATTAAGAGAATGTAAATAATTTCATTTTTTTAATTCTGCACAAATTAAGAGAACTAATACAAGCGGTTTTGTTTTATATATATACTAGCGCGCCCGAAACACACACACACACACACACACACACACACACAAACACGCGCGCGCGCGAGCGCGCGCACGCACAAACACACACACACACACCCAGACATAAAGACACACACACACACACACACACACATACACATACACACACACACACACACACACACACACACACACACACACACAGACTCATACAGTCACATACACACACACAAACGCACGCACGCAATCACTGTATTTTAGATACAGAGGGATAGAATCTAGTGTTACTGAGAGGTAATATAAACTAGTTTTCACGAACTGACGTCGCTGCCTTAGAAGAAAATATATTTAGGTAAATATTTGTTCGTCGTTGATTATTATTATTGTTTTTCTTCCTAAAGAATTATATTTTTTTCAAGTATTACTTCCATTTTCGTTTAGCTTTGCGTTACGAGAAATACAAGCATAGATTTCATTTTTGTAATTTTATGCACTGTTGATGATGTCCTGTAGTAGAAACGCATATGCAAAAATAAGTTATTGGTTGTAAGTTCATGTTCGTTATTAATTATTTATTACATTTGTTCTCAAACTAAATTCCAGGTGTATTCTCGTCTGCTATGTTACAAACGCCTAAACTAATGTTCTTTGAAAACTCATCCGCGGTTAAATGCCACCTTTGTTTTCAAATTTGTTCTAAAAAAAAATGTTGCTCAAGAGTGTACCCTAATATATATATATATATATATATATATATATATATATATATATATATATATATATATATATATATATATCACAGTAGACTCGCGCTTCTACTGTTGTTGGGTTCACCTCGTCAATGCGGGATGAGATTCTAGCGAAACGTCGGAACTGCGAATTTATGGACTGCAGAATGAACGGATGTACTCCAGATAGTAACTATTCATCATATTTTTCCATCCGTGAAGGAATACGTATCAGCATATATATATATATATATATATATATATATATATATATATATATATATATATATGAATTTTGTAAAAATATTTTATTAGATAATTATTTTCCTGAAGATGCTGGTACTATTTTATCGGCGGAAAGCTTTGAATAAATATATTCATTAAAAGTATTCTTGTTTTTGAAATATTTTTAATTTATTAACATTAATATATTACAAGAAACATATTGAAATATTTAATATATATATATATATATATATATATATATATATATATATATGTATGTACACACACACACACACACATATATATATATATATATATATATATATATATATATATATATATGTACATACACTCACACACACACACATATATATATATATATATATATATATATATATATATATATATATATATATATATATATATATATATATATATATGTACATACACACACACACACTCACACACATATATATATATATATATATATATTTATTTATTTATAACAAAAACTTGATTGTATTTTTCATTTCTGATGTTGTTGCTACTATTTATCAACGAAAAGCTTTGAACATAAATTAATAAATAATTCTTGTAGTTAAATAACCTTAGTTGTTTTTAATTATTAAATAAGAAAACATATTATATATAAATATTAGCCCACTAGACAGAATGAAATATCTTTCGTTACATAATATATTTAACGTTTTAACATGAAAAACTGCTGCGATGTAAACTGGAACGTAAGTAATTTAAAAATTTTGCTTCATGTATAACATTCATTCTGAGAAGAGCATCTTTCGTATAAACTAACTTTCATCAAAAAATTTTTTTAAATATGAAAATCGTGTCCAATAGTTAGCATGGAGTGAAATCCCTTTAAACACATACACCCGTTAATTAAACATCACATTCTCTGTTACGAAAAATATATTGATTATATAAAAATTTTACAAAATTTATTTCTTTATTTTTATGATCTGTGGTTAATAGACTATGTCAGAAAACTAAATACTTACACAGCAAATTAGGAATAGTGTATCAATATAGATCTATCAGCATTATACAGACGATATACATATATTAAGTATGATGGTCCATTTTCTTGTAATGTAATAAATGAATAAAAATATTTCAATTACAACAATTGCTCGTATATTAGGCTATCTATTTTTAAAAAAATATTTGTATACAATAACATAGATATTTTATGTTGATTGGAAACAGTTATTGTATTTGAAATATTTTCATACAAGAATTGTAACTTAATTTATAATTCTTGTATTTGTATTTTGACTTATGTTCTTTATTAATACACAAGAATACATATTGCGATATTTATGAATTGTAAATTCAATTATAATTCTTGTATTTGTATTTTGACTTATGTTCTTTATATATATATATATATATATATATATATATATATATATATATATATATATCGCAATATGTATTCTTGTGTCTTAATAAAGAACTAAGTCAAAATACAAATACAAGAATTTAATTATAATTCTTGTATCTGTATTTTGACTTAGTTCTTTTTATATATATATATATATATATATATATATATATATATATATAATGTATATCAGAGCACATATAATCAATCGTACGTTAAAACTAATTTGAATGCAATGAAAAGAAATTCAATCGACAAATAAATATTGTTTTAGATGTTTTTCCAAAGTTATATCTATGAAGGCAAGCTTTGATAAACGTTATGTCTCAAACTAATTTGCCTAATTATTTTATTTCTTGTGAAAAGGAATAAAATAAAATAATCCCTGGTTTAGTTGTAAAATGTCGCCTTGTCTTGGAAATAAAAATAATTTAAATTGACAATAATTACAATCACTATGCAAGAAATTTCAGGAGCAGAAATTGAAGTAATTAAATAAACGTAATGCGTTTAATTGTAATCTCTGAATAGTTCCTAATTATATGAATGAACATATTTTAGAAAATTAATAATACAATAAAAATATATCTGTAATACAGATTTAATTAATAATGTCTGAAATCAATTTTCTAAGGAAAAACGTAATTGGCATTAAAATATATGTTTGCGACAAATATATTCATTAAAATTCAAACCACAACAATAACAAACTGTAAATAACAAATTGAAACACAACAAAGACAATTTAAATAATTATCATCAATTTTAAAAATGTATACAGTAAGTATACAGAATACCCAGTTTTATTTTACTTTACAAAAAATTAATTGTAATTTATTTTTAAAATTGTATTATTCATAAACTTTGCTAAGATCAAACTGAATCTCATGTAATTAAATTATTACAAGTTGGTGTTACACAATTAGAAGTCAGAATATATTTTATGTACAAACTTAAGTAAACACTACTTCTGTACTTCCGTTAAAATCATAACAAACAGGTAATAATTGTTGAAAAAACTCTACCACAATACAAGTGAGAATATTAAACAAAAATAAATGTAGCCTGAGAGAAGATATTGACA
The DNA here is from genome assembly GCA_036971475.1 of Prosapia bicincta. Taxonomy (NCBI): domain Eukaryota; kingdom Metazoa; phylum Arthropoda; class Insecta; order Hemiptera; family Cercopidae; genus Prosapia; species Prosapia bicincta. Next base: position 157,836,998 of record JBAIZL010000001.1, read on the forward strand.
ACGTGACGTTATAAACAAAACACTATCAACAAAAACCTATGACGAGAGTTGGATTAAATTAAACTTTTCGAACGTTGTTAATGTAAGTGTATGTTTATTTGTGAATACTTACTCATAGTTAACCTTAGCTTGAACCCCAGTTAAACTTTAACAATGTAAACATGTACGTAAACGCGTGTTTATATTTGTTTAGAAACGTTACAGTTGATGTATTATTCAGCAAATTATCAGCTTTAATATATTATGCTGATTATTCCTCAATCCTGTTTAGAATCCTCATTCTTTTATTCCTTTTAAGAATCCCCATTTCTTTTTAGAATCCTCATTTTTTTTAGAATCCTTATTCCTTTTTAGAATCCTTATTCCTTTTTAGAATCCTCATTCCTTTTTAGAATCCTTATTTCTTTTTAGAATCCTCACTTCTTTTTAGAATCTTCATTCTTTTTTAGAATCCTTATTCCTTTTTAAAATCCTCATTTCTTTTTAGAATCCTCATTACTTTTTTAGAATCCTTTTTCCTTTTTAGAACCCTTATTCATTTTTAGAATCCTCATTTATTTTTAGAATCCTTATTCCTTTTTAGAATCCTCATTCCTTTTTAGAATCCTCATTCCTTTTTAGAATCCTTATTCCTTTTTAGAATCTTCATTCCTTTTTAGAATCCTCATTCCTTTTTAGAATCCTTATTCCTTTTTAGAATCCCCATTCCTTTTTAGAATCCTCATTCCTTTTTAGAATCCTTATTCCTTTTTAGAATCCTTATTCCTTTCTAGAACCCTCATTCCTTTTTAGAATTCTCATTTCTTTTTAGAAGCCTTATTCCTTTTTAGAATCCTTATTCCTTTTTAGAAGCCTTATTCCTTTATAGAATCCTCATTCCTTTTAGAATTCTTATTTTTCTTTAGAATCTTCATTCCTTTTTAGAAACTATTTGCTTATAAAATAAATAAGAAAACTGTTTATCATCTAGTCAAAGATATTTATCCTAATAACGCAACGTTTCGACAACCAGTTCGTTGTCCTTAACCAGCAAGGAAACCATATTACACATGTTTTATCACACAAACAAAATACTAGTGGACTCGATGCAATAATTTTAAACCTCATAAAATTCAATAGAATTTAGTAAAAAGTTTAATGCAATCACTCACCATAAGAAGTAAAATAAAATAATCATTAAAAAAATAAAACCATAACAAGGTAACAGCAATAAAAGCAATGTAATATTGTTTTCATACTTAAGAAGCGCTACGAATTAGTTGCAGAAACATTGCATTATTACAATAAACACCTCTCACATGACTATCAACCGTTTCTCATTTATTTAATACTTAATTTGAGTACTTAATTAAACATGAATTGCAATTTGCATGTAATTTTTTTATATAATAAATTGAACACAATTCATACATTAGTTACTTACACTTTCAAAACGCGTTTCAATAATTTCAGTCATCTTCAGTGTTTACGGTTGTAACTTAGTAATTATAATTACATAACATTTGTATTTTGTATGTTATAGTTATGTTCACTGACAATGACAACATTATGGTTGAAACGCGTTAAGAAATAAATGTATTTTAGTGAAAATTTATCTTCAGTTTACTATTGCAATAGCTATTCAGTGTAACAGCTCCTCAAAGGCATGTTTTATATGTAACTAGTAATTATTTAAAAATTTATTCATAGAAAATGACTAGATAAATTATTTACTATCGTAAGAAGAGATTCGACAACTGTTTAGAAAATTATGTTTATCCAAAAATATACCGCATAAACTACAAATGGTAAATCCTGAAATTATTAAAATAACATACAGTAAGTGACATTTTACGAGTCTTTAACATAAATAAATAACAGCCTGAAAAAAAACAAATTATTAAGAAATTAATATTAAAAACATGTTTAGTATATTTAAAATACAATATATTTTTTAAAACATGTTGGCTTGTATATATTATTGTTTATTTAAAATTATTATCCGCTAATGTGCAATCGTATATCTGAGAAATTTAAACAAAAAATAATTGAAAAAATATTTAAACCTCATTTTAAAAAAAAATCGCAAAAGACAATATTTCTAAGAAATTAACATTAACACATACGAACAAGTAAGTTATATGATTGTTAATTTTAATTTGCGCGTGTATTTTTTGACGAGTAAATTTTTATAATCAAAGTAATACAAATTGTTCTGTCTTGAATCGTGTAAATAGTTTTAAGGTACTTTTACGTTATATTACTCTTGTGTAATAAAATCAAGAATATTTCGAAATAACTGAAGGTTAACATCTTATGTCAGGCTGGTTGATTACGAAATTTACCATAACCTACAACTGCACTGGTCTACTAACAGGGAAAATTTAATAATTAAACACTGCATTGTTGTTACGTTGGGGTTTATAAATTAAATTATTATTAAAAATACATTTGGAATACTGGATACCACGTGGTTTAATTTTGTAGCAAATAATTTATTCGTGCAACGTTTATGCTTTGAATCCAGGCAAATACTTGTAATTTATTCATACAAGACATTATCTAAGTTACATAATTGAAAAACGTGTATTCTTCGAAGCGTTTTTATTATAACTGTGAATCCTATTTGATAAACAGTAGTAAAAGTACAGCTCACCAATTAAGTTTGAAGCGAACTGGGGCACTATAAAACTGCACAAGCACACTGTTTTAACAATTAGCACAAACTGAGAGCCGACCCGACATGGCCGCGCGCTACCACTCTACTGAGAGAGACAGGCCAGCGCACACCAGTCTCACTGTGCACTACGTCACACCGCTTCACTCCCAACTTTATTTACATTTACAACAATTTCGGACTTCCTTTTGTGTCGGGTCTGATAACACTGCCTGTACTCATGTTTGACGTTTGTTCGGAAGGCGCGTCGGAGCGAACCTTATCACTCTTAACAATAATAATTATTTAAATAATAAACAAACTATTTTTATAATTATATTGAAAAGAACAAATGATTTTTATCAACATTTTAAACAACTTGCCAACAATAGTAATAATGTTTTATCTAAAGTAAAAAGTGACATACTTATTCCGAATGGGCACAGCCAGCGTTGTAAAAATGTATTAACCTTTCAAAACGCATTCAAAAATACATATCAAGAATATTTAAACGAAATCAATAACAACAAAAGTAACAGTATTTTGTCTAATATACAAATTAACATACTTATTCTAAATGGGCATAGCCAGTGTTGTAAACATATATTACTTTTCAAAAACCTTCAAAAACACATATCAAAAATATATTTCAACAAAATCAATAACAACAAAAGTGACAGTATTTCGCCTAAAGTTCAAAACAAAACTTACTTATTCTGAATGGGCATAGTCAGTGTTGAAAATATGTATTACATTTCAAAAACCATTCAAAAGTGCATATAAAAAATATTTCAACAAAATCAATACCAAAAAAAGGAACAATGTTTTGCAAATCTACAAAGTAACATACTTATTCTGAATGGGCATAGTCAGTGTTGTAAATATGTATTACATTTCGAAAACCATTCAAAAGTGCATATAAAAAATATTTCAACAAAATCAATACCAAAAAAAGGAACAATGTTTTGCAAATCTACAAAGTAACATACCTATACTGAATGGGCATAGTCAGTGTTGTAAATATGTATTACATTTCGAAAACCATTCAAAAGTGCATATAAAAAATATTTCAACAAAATCAATACCAAAAAAAGGAACAATGTTTTGCAAATCTACAAAGTAACATACTTATTCTGAATGGGCATATACAGTGCTGTATATATGTATTACATTTCAAAAAACCATTCAAAAGTGCATATAAAAAAAATTTCAACAAAATCAATACCAAAAAAAGGAATAATGTTTTGCAAATCTACAAAGTAACATACTTATTCTGAATGGACATAGCCAATGTTGTAAAAATGTATTACCTTTCAAAAACCATTCAAATGTGCATATAAAAAATATTTCAACAAAATCAATACCAACAAAAGGAACAATGTTTTGCAAATCTACAAAGTAACATACTTATTCTGAATTCGCATAGTCAGTGTTGTAAAAATGTATTGTATTTCAAAAACCATTCAAAAGTGCATATAAAAAATATTTCAACAAAATCAATACCAACAAAAGGAACAATGTTTTGCAAATCTACAAAGTAACATACTTATTCTAAATTAGCATAGTCAGTGTTGTAAAAATTTATTACCTTTCAAAAACCATTCAAAAGTGCATATATAAAATATTTCAACAAAATCAATACCAACAAAAGGAACAATGTTTTGCAAATCTACAAAGTAACATACTTATTCTGAATGGGCATAGTCAGTGTTGTATATATGTATTACATTTCAAAAACCATTCAAACGTGCATATAAAAAATATTTCAAACAAAATCAATACCAACAAAAGGAACAATGTTTTGCAAATCTACAAAGTAACATACTTATTCTGAACTCGCATAGTCAGTGTTGTAAAAATGTATTATATTTCAAAAACAATTCAAAAGTGCATATAAAAAATATTTCAACAAAATCAATACCAACAAAAGGAACAATGTTTTGCAAATCTAAAAAGTAACATACTTATTCTGAATTCGCATAGTCAGTGTTGTAAAAATGTATCATATTTCAAAAACCATTCAAAAGTGCATATAAAAAATATTTCAACAAAATCAATACCAACAAAATGAACAATGTTTTGCAAATCTACAAAGTAACATACCTATTCTAAATTAGCATAGTCAGTGTTGTAAAAATGTATTATATTTCAAAAACCATTCAAAAATGCATATAAAAAATATTTCAACAAAATCAATACCAACAAAAGGAACAATGTTTTGCAAATCTACAAAGTAACATACTTATTCTGAATTCGCATAGTCAGTGTTGTAAAAATGTATTATATTTCAAAAACCATTCAAAAGTGCATATAAAAAATATTTCAACAAAATCAATTCCAAACAAAAGGAACAATGTTTTGCAAATCTAAAAAGTAACATACTTATTCTGAATTCGCATAGTCAGTGTTGTAAAAATGTATTATATTTCAAAAACAATTCAAAAATGCATATAAAAAATATTTCAACAAAATCAATACCAACAAAAGGGACAATGTTTTGCAAATCTACAAAGTAACATACTTATTCTGAATGGACATAGTCAGTGTTGTAAAAATGTATTATATTTCAAAAACCATTCAAAAGCGCATATAAAAAATATTTCAACAAAATCAATACCAAAAAAAGGAACAATGTTTTGCAAATCTACAAAGTAACATACTTATTCCGAATTCGCATAGTCAGTGTTGTAAAAATGTATTATATTTCAAAAACCATTCAAAAGTGCATATAAAAAATATTTCAACAAAATCAATACCAACAAAAGGAACAATGTTTTGCAAATCTACAAAGTAACATACTTATTCTGAATTCGCATAGTCAGTGTTGTAAAAATGTATTATATTTCAAAAACCATTCAAAAGTGCATACAAAAAATATTTCAACAAAATCAATACCAACAAAAGAAACAATGTTTTGCAAATCTACAAAGTAACATACTTATTCTGAATGGACATAGTCAGTGTTGTAAAAATGTATTATATTTCAAAAACCATTCAAAAGTGCATATAAAAAATATTTCAACAAAATCAATACAAACAAAAGGAACAATATTTTGCCAATCTACAGAGTAACATACTTATTCTGAATTCGCATAGTCAGTGTTGTAAAAATGTATTATATTTCAAAAATAATTCAAAAGTGCATATAAAAAATATTTCAACAAAATCAATACCAACAAAAGGAACAATGTTTTGCAAATCTATAAAGTAACATACTTATTCTGAATTTGCATAGTCAGTGTTGTAAAAATGTATTATATTTCACAAGCCATTCAAAAGTGCATATAAAAAATATTTCAACAAAATCAATACCAACAAAAGGAACAATGTTTTGCAAATCTACAAAGTAACATTCTTATTCTTAATGGACATAGTCAGTGTTGTAAAAATGTATTACCTTTCAAAAACCATTCAAAAGTGCATATATAAAATATTTCAACAAAATCAATACCAACAAAAGGAACAATGTTTTGCAAATCTACAAAGTAACATACTTATTCTAAATTCGCATAGTCAGTGTTGTAAAAATTTATTACCTTTCAAAAACCATTCAAAAGTGCATATAAAAAATATTTCAACAAAATCAATACCAACAAAAGGAACAATGTTTTGCAAATCTACAAAGTAACATACTTATTCTAAATTAGCATAGTCAGTGTTGTAAAAATTTATTACCTTTCAAAAACCATTCAAAAGTGCATATATAAAATATTTCAACAAAATCAATACCAACAAAAGGAACAATGTTTTGCAAATCTACAAAGTAACATACTTATTCTAAATTCGCATAGTCAGTGTTGTAAAAATTTATTACCTTTCAAAAACCATTCAAAATTGCATATAAAAAATATTTCAACAAAATCAATACCAACAAAAGGAACAATGTTTTGCAAATCTACAAAGTAACATACTTATTCTGAATTCGCATAGTCAGTGTTGTAAAAATTTATTACCTTTCAAAAACCATTCAAAAGTGCATTTAAAATATATTTCAACAAAATCAATACCAACAAAAGGAACAATGTTTTGCAAATCTACAAAGTAACATACTTATTCTGAATTCGCATAGTCAGTGTTGTAAATATGTGTTGCCTTTAAAAAACCATTCAAAAGTGCATATAAAAAATATTTCAACAAAATCAATACCAACAAAAGGAACAATATTTTGCCAATCTACAGAGTAACATACTTATTCTGAATTCGCATAGTCAGTGTTGTAAAAATGTATTATATTTCAAAAATAATTCAAAAGTGCATATAAAAAATATTTCAACAAAATCAATACCAACAAAAGGAACAATGTTTTGCAAATCTATAAAGTAACATACTTATTCTGAATTTGCATAGTCAGTGTTGTAAAAATGTATTATATTTCACAAGCCATTCAAAAGTGCATATAAAAAATATTTCAACAAAATCAATACCAACAAAAGGAACAATGTTTTGCAAATCTACAAAGTAACATTCTTATTCTTAATGGACATAGTCAGTGTTGTAAAAATGTATTACCTTTCAAAAACCATTCAAAAGTGCATATATAAAATATTTCAACAAAATCAATACCAACAAAAGGAACAATGTTTTGCAAATCTACAAAGTAACATACTTATTCTAAATTCGCATAGTCAGTGTTGTAAAAATTTATTACCTTTCAAAAACCATTCAAAAGTGCATATAAAAAATATTTCAACAAAATCAATACCAACAAAAGGAACAATGTTTTGCAAATCTACAAAGTAACATACTTATTCTAAATTAGCATAGTCAGTGTTGTAAAAATTTATTACCTTTCAAAAACCATTCAAAAGTGCATATATAAAATATTTCAACAAAATCAATACCAACAAAAGGAACAATGTTTTGCAAATCTACAAAGTAACATACTTATTCTAAATTCGCATAGTCAGTGTTGTAAAAATTTATTACCTTTCAAAAACCATTCAAAATTGCATATAAAAAATATTTCAACAAAATCAATACCAACAAAAGGAACAATGTTTTGCAAATCTACAAAGTAACATACTTATTCTGAATTCGCATAGTCAGTGTTGTAAAAATTTATTACCTTTCAAAAACCATTCAAAAGTGCATTTAAAATATATTTCAACAAAATCAATACCAACAAAAGGAACAATGTTTTGCAAATCTACAAAGTAACATACTTATTCTGAATTCGCATAGTCAGTGTTGTAAATATGTGTTGCCTTTAAAAAACCATTCAAAAGTGCATATAAAAAATATTTCAACAAAATCAATACCAACAAAAGGAACAATGTTTTGCAAATCTACAAATTAACATACTTATTCTAAATTAGTATAGTCAGTGTTGTAAAAATGTATTATATTTCAAAAACAATTCAAAAGTGCATATAAAAAATATTTCAACAAAATCAATACCAACAAAAGGAACAATGTTTTGCAAATCTACAAAGTAACATACTTATTCTGAATGGACATAGTCAGTGTTGTAAAAATGTATTACCTTTCAAAAACCATTCAAAAGCGCATACAAAAAATATTTCAACAAAATCAATACCAACAAAAAGAACAATGTTTTGCAAATATAGAAAGTAACATACTTATTCTAAATTCGCATAGTCAGTGTTGTAAAAATTTATTACCTTTCAAAAACCATTCAAAAGTGCATATATAAAATATTTCAACAAAATCAATACCAACAAAAGGAACAATGTTTTGCAAATCTACAAAGTAAGACACTTATTCTAAATTCGCATAGTCAGTGTTGTAAAAATTTATTACATTTTAAAAACTATTCAAAAGTGCATTTAAAATATATTTCAACAAAATCAATACCAACAAAAGGAACAATGTTTTGCAAATCTACAAAGTAACATACTTATTCTGAATGGGCATAGACAGTGTTGTAAATATGTATTACCTTTCAAAAACCATTCAAAAGTGCATATAAAAAATATTTCTACAAAAACAATACCAACAAAATTAACAATGTTTTGCAAATCTACAAAGTAACATACTTATTCTGAATGGGCATAGCTAGTGTTGCAAATATGTATTACCTTTCAAAAACCATTCAAATGTGCATATAAGAAATATTTCAACAAAATCAATACCAACAAATGGAACAATGTTTTGCAAATCTACAAAGTAACATACTTATTCTGAATGGGCATAGCCAGTTTTGTAAATATGTATTGCCTTTCAAAAACCATTCAACAGTTCATATAAAAAATATTTCAACAAAATCAATACCAACAAAAGGAACAATGTTTTGCAAATCTACAAAGTAACATACTTATTGTGAATGGCCATAGACAGTGTTGTAAAAATGTATTACATTTCAAAAACCAATCAAATGTGCATATAAAAAATATTTCAATAAAATCAATACCAAAAAAAGGAACTATGTTTTGCAAAACTACAAAGTAACATTCTTATTCTAAATTCGCATAGTCAGTATTGTAAATATGTATTACATTTCAAAAACCAATCAAATGTGCATATAAAAAATATTTCAATAAAATCAATACCAAAAAAAAGGAACTATGTTTTGCAAATCTACAAAGTAACATACTTATTCTAAATTCGCATAGCCAGTGTTGTAAATATGTATTACATTTCAAAAACCAATCAAAAGTGCATATAAAAAATATTTCAATAAAATCAATACCAACAAAAGGAATAATGTTTTGCAAATCTACAAAGTAACATACTTATTCTGAATGGACATAGCCAGTGTTGCAAATATTTATTACCTTTCAAAAACCATTCAAAAGTGCATATAAAAGATATTTTAACAAAATCAATACCAACAAAAGGAACAATGTTTTGCAAATCTGCAAAGTAACATACTTATTGTGAATGGGCATAGACAGTGTTGTAAATACGTATTACATTTCAAAAAACGTTTTAAAGTGCATATAAAAAATATTTCAACAAAATCAATACCAACAAAAGGAGCAATGTTTTGCAAATCTGCAAAGTAACATACTTATTGTGAATGGGCATAGACAGTGTTGTAAATATGTATTACATTTCAAAAAACATTTAAAAGTGCATATAAAAAATATTGCAACAAAATCAATACCAACAAAAGGAACAATGTTTTGCAAATCTGCAAAGTAACATACTTATTGTGAATGGGCATAGACAGTGTTGTAAATATGTATTACATTTCAAAAAACATTTAAAAGTGCATATAAAAAATATTTCAAGAAAATCAATACCAACAAAAAGAACAATGTTTTGCAAATCTACAAAGTAACATACTTATTCTGAATGGACACAGCAAGTGTTGTAAATATGTATTATTTTTCAAAAACCATTCAAAAGTGCATATAAGAAATATTTCAACAAAATCAATACCAACAAAAGGAACAATGTTTTGTAAATCTGCAAAGTAACATACTTATTGTGAATGAGCATAGACAGTGTTGTAAATATGTATTACATTTCAAAAAACATTCAAAAGTGCATATGAAAATATTTCAACAAAATCAATACCAACAAAAGGAACAATGTTTTGCAAATCTACAAAGTAACATACTTATTCTGAATGGACATAGCCAGTGTTGTAAAAATTTATTACCTTTCAAAAACCATTCAAATGTGCATATAAAAAATATTTCAACAAAATCAATACCAACAAAAGGAACAATGTTTTGCAAATCTACAAAGTAACATACTTCTTCTGAATGGGCCTAGCCAGTGTTTTAAATATGTATTATCTTTCAAAAACCATTCAAATGTGCATGTAAAAAATATCTCAACAAAATCAATACCAACAAAAGGAACAATGTTTTGCAAATCTACGAAGTAACATACATATTCTGAATGGGCATAGACAGTGTTGTAAATATGTATTAAATTTCAAAATCCATTCAAAAGTGCATGTAAAAAATATTTCTACAAAATCAATACCAACAAAAGGAACAATGTTTTGCAAATCTACAAAGTAACATACTTATTCTGAATGGGCATAGCTAGTGTTGCAAATATGTATTACCTTTTAAAAACCATTCAAATGTGCATATAAAAAATATTTCAACAAAATCAATACCAACAAAAGGAACAATGTTTTGCAAATCTACAAAGAAACATACTTATTCTGAATGGGCATAGTCAGTGTTGTAAAAATGTATTACCTTTCAAAAACCATTCAAAAGTGCATTTAAAAATTGTTTCAACAAAATCAATACCAACAAAAGGAACAATGTTTTGCAAATCTACAAAGTAACATACTTATTCTGAATTCGCATAGTCAGTGTTGTAAAAATTTATTACCTTTCAAAAACCATTCAAAAGTCCATGTAAAAAATATTTCAACAAATTCAATACCAACAAAAGAAACAATATTTTATAAATCTACAAAATAACATACTTATTCTGAATGGGCATAGCCAGTTTTGTAAATATGTATTGCCTTTCAAAAACCATTCAAATGTGCATATAAAAAATATTTCAAAAAATCAATACCAACAAAAGGAACAATGTTTTGCAATACAAAGTAACATACTTATTGTGAATGGGCATAGACAGTGTTTTAAATATGTATTACATTTCAAAAACCATTCAAAATTGCATATAAAAAATATTTCAATAAAATCAATACCAAAAAAAGGAACAAGGTTTTGCAAATCTACAAAGTAACATACTTTTTCTGAATTCGCATAGCCAGTGTTGTATATATGTATTACCTTTCAAAAACCATTCAAAAGTGCATATAAAAATTATTTCAACAAAATCAATACCAACAAAAGGAACAATGTTTTGCAAATCTACAAAGTAACATACTTCTTCTGAATGGGCCTAGCCAGTGTTGTAAATATGTATTACTTTTCAAAAACTATTCAAAAATGCATATAAAACATATTTCAACAAAATCAATACCAAAAAAAGGAACAATGTTTTGCAAATCTACAAAGTAACATACTTCTTCTCAATGGGCATAGCCAGTGTTGTAAAAATGTATTACATTTTAAAAAGCATTCAAAAGTGAATATAAAAAATATTTCAACAAAATCAATACCAACAAAAGGAACAATGTTTTGCAAATCTACAAAGTAACATACTTATTCTGAATGGGCATAGCCAGTGTTGTAAAAATGTATTACCTTTCAAAAACCATTCAAAAGTGCATTTAAAAAATATTTCAACAAAATCAATACCAACAAAAGGACCAATGTTTTGCAAATCTACAAAGTAACATACTTATTCTGAATGGACATAGCCAGTGTTCTAAAAATGTATTACATTTTAAAAATCATTTAAAAGTGCATAAAAAAATATTTTAACAAAATCAATACCAAAAAAAGGAACAATGTTTTGCAAATCTACAAAGTAACATACTTATTCTAAATTAACATAGTCAGTGTTGTAAAAATGTATTACCTTTCAAAAACCATTCAAAAGTGAATATAAAAAAGCTTTCCACAAAATCTATACCAACAAAAGGAACAATGTTTTGCAAATCTACAAAGTAACATACATATTCTGAATGGACATAGCCAATGTTGTAAAAATGTATTACGTTTCAAAAACCATTCAAATGTGCATATAAAAAATATTTCAACAAAATCAATACCAACAAAAGGAACAATGTTTTGCAAATCTACAAATTAACATACTTATTCTGAATGGACATAGACAATGTTGTAAAAATGTATTACATTTTAAAAACCATTAAAAAGTGAATATAAAAAATAATTCAACAAAATCAATACCAACAAAAGGAACAATGATTTGCAAATCTACAAAGTAACATACGTATTCTGGATGGGCATAGCCAGTGTTGTAAAAATGTATTACCTTTCAAAAACCATTCAAATGTGCATATAAAAAATATTTCAACAAAATCAATACCAACAAAAGGAACAATGTTTTGCAAATCTACAAAGTAACATACTTATTCTGAATGGGCATAGTCAGTGTTGTAAAAATGTATTACTTTTCAAAAACCATTTAAAAGTGCATTTAAAATATATTTCAACAAAATCAATACCAACAAAAGGAATAATGTTTTGCAAATCTACAAAGTAACATACTTATTCTGAATGGGCACAGACAGTGTTGTAAATATGTATTACATTTCAAAAACCATTCAAAAGTGCATATAAAAAATATTCCAACAAAATCATTACCAACAAAAGGACAATGTTTTCCAAATCTACAAAGTAATATACTTAGTCTGAATGGACATAGCCAGTGTTGTAAAAATGTATTACATTTTAAAAACCATTCAAATGTGCATATAAAAAATATTTCAACAAAATCAATACCAACAAAAGGAACAATGTTTTGCAAATCTACAAAGTAACATACTTATTCTGAATGAACATAGCCAATGTTGTAAAAATGTATTACCTTTCAAAAACCATTCAAAAGTGCATATAAAATATAATTCAATAAAATCAATACAAAAAAAGGAACAATGTATTGCAAATCTACAAAATAGCATCTTTATTCTGAATGGGCATAGCCAGTGTTGTAAAAATGTATTACCTTTCATAAACCATTCAAAAGTGCATAAAAAAAATATTTTAACAAAATCAATACCAAAAAAAGGAACAATGTTTTGCAAATCTACAATGTAACATACTTATTCTAAATTAACATAGTCAGTGTTGTAAAAATGTATTACCTTTCAAAAACCATTCAAAAGTGAATATAAAAAATATTTCCACAAAATCAATACCAACAAAAGTAACAATGTTTTGCAGATCTACAAAGTAACATACTTATTCTGAATGGACATAGCCAATGTTGTAAAAATGTATTACCTTTCAAAAACCATTCAAATGTGCATATAAAAAATATTTCAACAAAATCAATACCAACAAAAGGAACAATGTTTTGCAAATCTACAAAGTAACATACTTATTCTGAATGGACATAGACAGTGTTGTAAAAATGTATTACATTTTAAAAACCATTAAAAAGTGAATATAAAAAATAATTCAACAAAATCAATACCAACAAAAGGAACAATGTTTTGCAAATCTGCAAAGTAACATACTTATTGTGAATGGGCATAGACAGTGTTGTAAATATGTATTACATTTCAAAAAACATTTAAAAGTGCATATAAAAAATATTGCAACAAAATCAATACCAACAAAAGGAACAATGTTTTGCAAATCTACAAAGTAACATACTTATTCTGAATGGACATAGACAGTGTTGTAAAAATGTATTACCTTTCAAAAACCATTCAAATGTGCATATAAAAAATATTTCAACAAAATCAATACCAACAAAAGGAACAATGTTTTGCAAATCTACAAAGTAACATACTTATTCTGAATGGGCATAGTCAGTGTTGTAAAAATGTATTACTTTTCAAAAACCATTTAAAAGTGCATTTAAAATACATTTCAACAAAATCAATACCAACAAAAGGAATAATGTTTTGCAAATCTACAAAGTAACATACTTATTCTGAATGGGCATAGACAGTGTTGTAAATATGTATTACATTTCAAAAACCATTCAAAAGTGCATATAAAAAATATTTCAACAAAATCATTACCAACAAAAGAAACAATGTTTTGCAAATCTACAAAGTAACATACTAATTCTGAATGGACACAGCAAGTGTTGTAAATATGTATTATTTTTCAAAAACCATTCAAAAGTGCATATAAGAAATATTTCATCAAAATCAATACCAACAAAAGGAACAATGTTTTGCAAATCTGCAAAGTAACATACTTATTGTGAATGGGCATAGACAGTGTTGTAAATATGTATTACATTTCAAAAAACATTCAAAAGTGCATATGAAAATATTTCAACAAAATCAATACCAACAAAGGGAAAAATGTTTTGCAAATCTACAAAGTAACATACTTATTCTGAATGGACATAGCCAGTGTTGTAAAAATTTATTACCTTTCAAAAACCATTCAAATGTGCATATAAAAAATATTTCAACAAAATCAATACCAACAAAAGGATCAATGTTTTGCAAATCTACAAAGTAACATACTTCTTCTGAATGGGCCTAGCCAGTGTTTTAAATATGTATTATCTTTCAAAAACCATTCAAAAGTGCATATAAAAAATATTTCAACAAAATCAATACCAACAAAAGGAACAATGTTTTGCAAATCTAGGAAGTAACATACATATTCTGAATGGGCATAGACAGTGTCGTAAGTATGTATTAAATTTCAAAAACCATTCAAAAGTGCATGTAAAAAACATTTCTACAAAATCAATACCAACAAAAGGAACAATGTTTTGCAAATCTACAAAGTAACATACTTATTCTGAATGGGCATAGCTAGTGTTGCAAATATGTATTACCTTTCAAAAACCATTCAAATGTGCATATAAAAAATATTTCAACAAAATCAATACCAACAAAAGGAACAAAGTTTTGCAAATCTACAAAGTAACATACTTATTCAGAATGGGCATAGCTAGTGTTGAAAATATGTATTACCTTTCAAAAACCATTCAAAAGAACGTATAAAAAATAATTCAATAAAATCAATACCAACAAAAGAAACAATGTTTTGCAAATCTACAAAGAAACATACTTATTCTGAATGGGCATAGCCAGTTTTGTAAAAATGTATTACCTTTCAAAAACCATTCAAAAGTGCATTTAAAAATTGTTTCAACAAAATCAATACCAACAAAAGGAACAATGTTTTGCAATTCTACAAAGTAACATACTTATTCTGAATTCGCATAGTCAGTGTTGTAAAAATTTATTACCTTTCAAAAACCATTCAAAAGTCCATGTAAAAAATATTTCAACAAATTCAATACCAACAAAAGAAACAATATTTTATAAATCTACAACGTAACATACTTATTCTGAATGGGCATAGCCAGTGTTGTAAAAATGTATTACCTTTCAAAAACCATTCAAAAGTGCCTTTAAAAAATATTTCAACAAAATCAATACCAACAAAAGGAACAATGTTTTGCAAATCTACAAAGTAACATACTTATTCTGAATGGACATAGCCAGTGTTCTAAAAGTGTATTACATTTTAAAAATCTTTTAAAAGTGCATAAAAAATATTTTAACAAAATCAATACCAAAAAAAAACAATGTTTTGCAAATCTACAAAGTAACATACTTATTCTAAATTAACATAGTCAGTGTTGTAAAAATGTATTACCTTTCAAAAACCATTCAAAAGTGAATATAAAAAATATTTCCACAAAATCAATACCAACAAAAGGAACAATGTTTTGCAAATCTACAAAGTAACATACATATTCTGAATGGACATAGCCAATGTTGTAAAAATGTATTACCTTTCAAAAACCATTCAAATGTGCATATAAAAAATATTTCAACAAAATCAATACCAACAAAAGGAACAATGTTTTGCAAATCTACAAATTAACATACTTATTCTGAATGGACATAGACAATGTTGTAAAAATGTATTACATTTTAAAAACGATTAAAAAGTGAATATAAAAAATAATTCAACAAAATCAATACCAACAAAAGGAACAATGATTTGCAAATCTACAAAGTAACATACGTATTCTGAATGGGCATAGCCAGTGTTGTAAAAATGTATTACCTTTCAAAAACCATTCAAATGTGCATATAAAAAATATTTCAACAAAATCAATACCAACAAAAGGAACAATGTTTTGCAAATCTACAAAGTAACATACTTATTCTGAATGGGCATAGTCAGTGTTGTAAAAATGTATTACTTTTCAAAAACCATTTAAAAGTGCATTTAAAATATATTTCAACAAAATCAATACCAACAAAAGGAATAATGTTTTGCAAATCTACAAAGTAAAATACTTATTCTGAATGGGCATAGACAGTGTTGTAAATATGTATTACATTTCAAAAACCATTCAAATGTGCATATAAAAAATATTTCAACAAAATCAATACCAACAAAAGGAACAATGTTTTGCAAATCTACAAAGTAACATACTTATTCTGAATGGGCATAGTCAGTGTTGTAAAAATGTATTACTTTTCAAAAACCATTTAAAAGTGCATTTAAAATATATTTCAACAAAATCAATACCAACAAAAGGAATAATGTTTTGCAAATCTACAAAGTAAAATACTTATTCTGAATGGGCATAGACAGTGTTGTAAATATGTATTACATTTCAAAAACCATTCAAAAGTGCATATAAAAATATTTCAATAAAATCAATACAAAAAAAGGAACAATGTTTTGCAAATCTACAAAATAGCATACTTATTCTGAATGGGCATAGCCAGTGTTGTAAAAATGTATTACCTTTCATAAACCATTCAAAAGTGCATAAAAAAAATATTTTAACAAAATCAATAACAAAAAAAGGAACAATGTTTTGCAAATCTACAAAGTAACATACTTATTCTAAATTAACATAGTCAGTGTTGTAAAAATGTATTACCTTTCAAAAACCATTCAAAAGTGAATATAAAAAATATTTCCACAAAATCAATACCAACAAAAGGAACAATGTTTTGCAGATCTACAAAGTAACATACTTATTCTGAATGGACATAGCCAATGTTGTAAAAATGTATTACCTTTCAAAAACCATTCAAAAGTGCATATAAGAAATATTTCAACAAAATCAATACCAACAAAAGGAACAATGTTTTGCAAATCTGCAAAGTAACATACTTATTGTGAATGGGCATAGACAGTGTTGTAAATATGTATTACATTTCAAAAAACATTTTAAAGTGCATATAAAAAATATTTCAACAAAATCAATAACAACAAAAGGAACAATGTTTTGCAAATCTGCAAAGTAACATACTTATTGTGAATGGGCATAGACAGTGTTGTAAATATGTATTACATTTCAAAAACATTTAAAAGTGCATATAAAAAATATTTCAACAAAATCAATACCAACAAAAAGAACAATGTTTTGCAAATCTACAAAGTAACATACTTATTCTGAATGGACACAGCAAGTGTTGTAAATATGTATTATTTTTCAAAAACCATTCAAAAGTGCATGTAAGAAATATTTCAACAAAATCAATACCAACAAAAGGAACAATGTTTTGCAAATCTGCAAAGTAACATACTTATTGTGAATGGGCATAGACAGTGTTGTAAATATGTATTACATTTCAAAAAACATTCAAAAGTGCATATGAAAATATTTCAACAAAATCAATACCAACAAAAGGAACAATGTTTTGCAAATCTACAAAGTAACATACTTATTCTGAATGGACATAGCCAGTGTTGTAAAAATTTATTACCTTTCAAAAACCATTCAAATATGCATATAAAAAATATTTCAACAAAATCAATACCAACAAAAGGAACAATGTTTTGCAAATCTACAAAGTAACATACTTCTTCTGAATGGGCCTAGCCAGTGTTTTAAATATGTATTATCTTTCAAAAACCATTCAAATGTGCATATAAAAAATATCTCAACAAAATCAATACCAACAAAAAGAACAATGTTTTGCAAATCTACGAAGTAACATACATATTCTGAATGGGCATAGACAGTGTTGTAAATATGTATTAAATTTCAAAAACCATTCAAAAGTGCATGTAAAAAATATTTCTACAAAATCAATACCAACAAAAGGAACAATGTTATGCAAATCTACAAAGTAACATACTTATTCTGAATGGGCATAGCTAGTGTTGCAAATATGTATTACCTTTCAAAAACCAATCAAATGTGCATATAAAAAATATTTCAACAAAATCAATACCAACAAAAGGAACAAAGTTTTGCAAATCTACAAAGTAACATACTTATTCAGAATGGGCATAGCTAGTGTTGAAAATATGTATTACCTTTCAAAAACCATTCAAAAGAACGTATAAAAAATATTTCAATAAAATCAATACCAACAAAAGGAACAATGTTTTGCAAATCTACAAAGTAACATACTTATTCTGAATTCGCCTAGTCAGTGTTGTAAAAATTTATTACCTTTCAAAAACCATTCAAAAATCCATGTAAAAAATATTTCAACAAATTCAATACCAACAAAAGAAACAATATTTTATAAATCTACAAAATAACATACTTATTCTGAATGGGCATAGCCAGTTTTGTAAATATGTATTGCCTTTCAAAAACCATTCAAATGTGCATATAAAAAATATTTCAACAAAATCAATACCAACAAAAGGAACAATGTTTTGCAAATCTACAAAGTAACATACTTATTGTGAATGGGCATAGACAGTGTTGTATATATGTATTACATTTCAAAAACCATTCAAAATTGCATATAAAAAATATTTCAATAAAATCAATACCAACAAAAGGAACAATGTTTTGCAAATCTACAAAGTAACATACTTATTCTGAATTCGCATAGCCAGTGTTGTAAATATGTATTACCTTTCAAAAACCATTCAAAAGTGCATATAAAAAATATTTCAACAAAATCAATACCAACAAAAGGAACAATGTTTTGCAAATCTACAAAGTAGCATACTTATTCTGAATGGGCATAGCCAGTGTTGTAAAAATGTATTACCTTTCAAAAACCATTCAAAAGTGCATTTAAAAAATTTTTCAACAAAATCAATACCAACAAAAGGAACAATGTTTTGCAAATCTACAAAGTAACATACTTATTCTGAATGGACATAGCCAATGTTGTAAAAATGTATTACCTTTCAAAAACCATTCAAATGTGCATATAAAAAATATTTCAACAAAATCAATACCAACAAAAGGAACAATGTTTTGCAAACCTACAAATTAACATACTTATTCTGAATGGACATAGACAATGTTGTAAAAATGTATTACATTTTAAAAACCATTAAAAAGTGAATATAAAAAATAATTCAACAAAATCAATACCAACAAAAGGAAAAATGTTTTGCAAATCTACAAAGTAACATACTTATTGTGAATGGGCATAGACAGTGTTGTATATATGTATTACATTTCAAAAACCATTCAAATGTGCATATAAAAAATATTTCAACAAAATCAATACCAACAAAAGGAACAATGTTTTGCAAATCTACAAAGTAACATACTTATTCTGAATGGGCATAGTCAGTGTTGTAAAAATGTATTACTTTTCAAAAACTATTTAAAAGTGCATTTAAAATACATTTCAACAAAATCAATACCAACAAAAGGAATAATGTTTTGCAAATCTACAAAGTAACATACTTATTCTGAATGGGCATAGACAGTGTTGTAAATATGTATTACATTTCAAAAACCATTCAAAAGTGCATATAAAAAATATTTCACCAAAATCATTACCAACAAAAGAAACAATGTTTTGCAAATCTACAAAGTAACATACTTATTCTGAATGGACATAGCCAATGTTGTAAAAATGTATTAACTTTCAAAAACCATTCAAAAGTGCATATAAGAAATATTTCAACAAAATCAATACCAACAAAAGGAACAATGTTTTGCAAATCTGCAAAGTAACATACTTATTGTGAATGGGCATAGACAGTGTTGTAAATATGTATTACATTTCAAAAAACATTTTAAAGTCCATATAAAAAATATTTCAACAAAATCAATAACAACAAAAGGAACAATGTTTTGCAAATCTGCAAAGTAACATACTTATTGTGAATGGGCATAGACAGTGTTGTAAATATGTATTACATTTCAAAAAACATTTAAAAGTGCATATAAAAAAAATTTAACAAAATCAATACCAACAAAAAGAACAATGTTTTGCAAATCTACAAAGTAACATACTTATTCTGAATGGACACAGCAAGTGTTGTAAATATGTATTACATTTCAAAAAACATTCAAAAGTGCATATGAAAATATTTCAACAAAATCAATACCAACAAAAGGAACAATGTTTTGCAAATCTACAAAGTAACATACTTATTCTGAATGGACATAGCCAGTGTTGTAAAAATTTATTACCTTTCAAAAACCATTCAAATGTGCATATAAAAAATATTTCAACAAAATCAATACCAACAAAAGGAACAATGTTTTGCAAATCTACAAAGTAACATACTTCTTCTGAATGGGCCTAGCCAGTGTTTTAAATATGTATTATCTTTCAAAAACCATTCAAATGTGCATATAAAAAATACCTCAACAAAATCAATACCAACAAAAGGAACAATGTTTTGCAAATCTACGAAGTAACATACATATTCTGAATAGGCATAGACAGTGTTGTAAATATGTATTAAATTTCAAAAACCATTCAAAAGTGCATGTAAAAAATATTTCTACAAAATCAATACCAACAAAAGGAACAATGTTTTGCAAATCTACAAAGTAACATACTTATTCTGAATGGGCATAGCTAGTGTTGCAAATATGTATTACCTTTCAAAAACCAATCAAATGTGCATATAAAAAATATTTCAACAAAATCAATACCAACAAAAGGAACAAAGTTTTGCAAATCTACAAAGTAACATACTTATTCAGAATGGGCATAGTTAGTGTTGAAAATATGTATTACCTTTCAAAAACCTTTCAAAAGAACGTATAAAAAATATTTCAATAAAATCAATACCAACAAAAGGAACAATGTTTTGCAAATCTACAAAGAAACATACTTATTCTGAATGGGCATAGCCAGTGTTGTAAAAGAGTATTACCTTTCAAAAACCATTCAAAAGTGCATTTAAAAAATATTTCAACAAAATCAATACCAACAAAAGGAACAATGTTTTGCAAATCTACAAAGTAACATACTTATTCTGAATGGACATAGCCAATGTTGTAAAAATGTATTACCTTTCAAAAACCATTCAAATGTGCATATAAAAAATATTTCAACAAAATCAATACCAACAAAAGGAACAATGTTTTGCAAATCTACAAATTAACATACTTATTCTGAATGGACATAGACAATGTTGTAAAAATGTATTACATTTAAAAAACCATTAAAAAGTGAATATAAAAAATAATTCAACAAAATCAATACTAACAAAAGGAACAATGATTTGCAAATCTACAAAGTAACATACGTATTCTGAATGGGCATAGCCAGTATTGTAAAAATGTATTACCTTTCAAAAACCATTCAAATGTGCATATAAAAAATATTTCAACAAAATCAATACCAACAAAAGGAACAATGTTTTGCAAATCTACAAAGTAACATACTTATTCTGAATGGGCATAGTCAGTGTTGTAAAAATGTATTACTTTTCAAAAACCATTTAAAAGTGCATTTAAAATACATTTCAACAAAATCAATACCAACAAAAGGAATAATGTTTTGCAAATCTACAAAGTAACATACTTATTCTGAATGGGCATAGACAGTGTTGTAAATATGTATTACATTTCAAAAACCATTCAAAAGTGCATATAAAAAATATTTCAACAAAATCATTACCAACAAAAGAAACAAAGTTTTGCAAATCTACAAAGTAACATACTTATTCTGAATGGACACAGCAAGTGTTGTAAATATGTATTATTTTTCAAAAACCATTCAAAAGTGCATATAAAAAATATTTCAACAAAATCAATACCAACAAAAGGAACAATGTTTTGCAAATCTGCAAAGTAACATACTTATTGTGAATGGGCATAGACAGTGTTGTAAATATGTATTACATTTCAAAAAACATTCAAAAGTGCATATGAAAATATTTCAACAAAATCAATACCAACAAAAGGAACAATGTTTTGCAAATCTACAAAGTAACATACTTATTCTGAATGGACATAGCCAGTGTTGTAAAAATTTATTACCTTTCAAAAACCATTCAAATGTGCATATAAAAAATATTTCAACAAAATCAATACCAACAAAAGGAACAATGTTTTGCAAATCTACAAAGTAACATACTTCTTCTGAATGGGCCTAGCCAGTGTTTTAAATATGTATTATCTTTCAAAAACCATTCAAATGTGCATATAAAAAATATCTCAACAAAATCAATACCAACAAAAGGAACAATGTTTTGCAAATCTACGAAGTAACATACATATTCTGAATGGGCATAGACAGTGTTGTAAATATGTATTAAATTTCAAAAACCATTCAAAAGTGATTGTAAAAAATATTTCTACAAAATCAATACCAACAAAAGGAACAATGTTTTGCAAATCTACAAAGTAACATACTTATTCTGAATGGGCATAGCTAGTGTTGCAAATATGTATTACCTTTCAAAAACCAATCAAATGTGCATATAAAAAATATTTCAACAAAATCAATACCAACAAAAGGAACAAAGTTTTGCAAATCTACAAAGTAACATACTTATTCAGAATGGGCATAGCTAGTGTTGAAAATATGTATTACCTTTCAAAAACCATTCAAAAGAACGTATAAAAAATATTTCAATAAAATCAATACCAACAAAAGGAGCAATGTTTTGCAAATCTACAAAGAAACATACTTATTCTGAATGGGCATAGCCAGTGTTGTAAAAGAGTATTACCTTTCAAAAACCATTCAAAAGTGCATTTAAAAATTGTTTCAACAAAATCAATACCAACAAAAGGAACAATGTTTTGCAAATCTACAAAGTAACATACTTATTCTGAATTCGCCTAGTCAGTGTTGTAAAAATTTATTACCTTTCAAAAACCATTCAAAAGTCCATGTAAAAAATATTTCAACAAATTCAATACCAACAAAAGAAACAATATTTTATAAATCTACAAAATAACATACTTATTCTGAATGGGCATAGCCAGTTTTGTAAATATGTATTGCCTTTCAAAAACCATTCAAATGTGCATATAAAAAATATTTCAACATAATCAATACCAACAAAAGGAACAATGTTTTGCAAATCTACAAAGTAACATACTTATTCTGAATGGACATAGTCAGTGTTGTATATATGTATTACATTTCAAAAACCATTCAAAATTGCATATAAAAAATATTTCAATAAAATCAATACCAAAAAAAGGAACAATGTTTTGCAAATCTACAAAGTAACATACTTATTCTGAATTCGCATAGCCAGTGTTGTAAATATGTATTACCTTTCAAAAACCATTCAAAAGTGCATATAAAAAATATTTCAACAAAATCAATACCAACAAAAGGAACAATGTTTTGCAAATCTGCAAAGTAACATACTTATTGTGAATGGGCATAGACAGTGTTGTAAATATGTATTACATTTCAAAAAACATTCAAAAGTGCATATGAAAATATTTCAACAAAATCAATACCAACAAAAGGAACAATGTTTTGCAAATCTACAAAGTAACATACTTATTCTGAATGGACATAGCCAGTGTTGTAAAAATTTATTACCTTTCAAAAACCATTCAAATGTGCATATAAAAAATATTTCAACAAAATCAATACCAACAAAAGGAACAATGTTTTGCAAATCTACAAAGTAACATACTTCTTCTGAATGGGCCTAGCCAGTGTTTTAAATATGTATTATCTTTCAAAAACCATTCAAATGTGCATATAAAAAATATCTCAACAAAATCAATACCAACAAAAGGAACAATGTTTTGCAAATCTACAAAGTAACATACTTATTCTGAATGGGCATAGCTAGTGTTGCAAATATGTATTACCTTTCAAAAACCAATCAAATGTGCATATAAAAAATATTTCAACAAAATCAATACCAACAAAAGGAACAAAGTTTTGCAAATCTACAAAGTAACATACTTATTCAGAATGGGCATAGCTAGTGTTGAAAATATGTATTACCTTTCAAAAACCATTCAAAAGAACGTATAAAAAATATTTCAATAAAATCAATACCAACAAAAGGAGCAATGTTTTGCAAATCTACAAAGAAACATACTTATTCTGAATGGGCATAGCCAGTGTTGTAAATATGTAATACCTTTCAAAAACCATACAAAACTGCATATAAAAAATATTTCAATAAAATCAATACAAAAAAAGGAACAATGTTTTGCAAATCTACAAAGTAACATACTTATTCTGAATGGGCATAGCCAGTGTTGTAAAAGAGTATTACCTTTCAAAAACCATTCAAAAGTGCATTTAAAAATTGTTTCAACAAAATCAATACCAACAAAAGGAACAATGTTTTGCAAATCTACAAAGTAACATACTTATTCTGAATTCGCCTAGTCAGTGTTGTAAAAATTTATTACCTTTCAAAAACCATTCAAAAGTCCATGTAAAAAATATTTCAACAAATTCAATACCAACAAAAGAAACAATATTTTATAAATCTACAAAATAACATACTTATTCTGAATGGGCATAGCCAGTTTTGTAAATATGTATTGCGTTTCAAAAACCATTCAAATGTGCATATAAAAAATATTTCAACATAATCAATACCAACAAAAGGAACAATGTTTTGCAAATCTACAAAGTAACATACTTATTCTGAATGGACATAGTCAGTGTTGTATATATGTATTACATTTCAAAAACCATTCAAAATTGCATATAAAAAATATTTCAATAAAATCAATACCAAAAAAAGGAACAATGTTTTGCAAATCTACAAAGTAACATACTTATTCTGAATTCGCATAGCCAGTGTTGTAAATATGTATTACCTTTCAAAAACCATTCAAAAGTGCATATAAAAAATATTTCAACAAAATCAATACCAACAAAAGGAACAATGTTTTGCAAATCTACAAAGTAACATACTTCTTCTGAATGGGCCTAGCCAGTGTTGTAAATATGTATTACTTTTCAAAAACTATTCAAAAATGCATATAAAAAATATTTCAACAAAATCAATACCAAAAAAAGGAACAATGTTTTGCAAATCTACAAAGTAGCATACTTATTCTGAATGGGCATAGCCAGTGTTGTAAAAATGTATTACATTTTAAAAACCATTCAAAAGTGCATATAAGAAATATTTCAACAAAATCAATACCAACAAAAGGAACAATGTTTTGCAAATCTACAAAGTAACATACTTATTCTGAATGGGCATAGTCAGTGTTGTAAAAATGTATTACTTTTCAAAAACCATTTAAAAGTGCATTTAAAATACATTTCAACAAAATCAATACCAACAAAAGGAATAATGTTTTGCAAATCTACAAAGTAACATACTTATTCTGAATGGGCATAGACAGTGTTGTAAATATGTATTACATTTCAAAAACCATTCAAAAGTGCATATAAAAAATATTTCACCAAAATCATTACCAACAAAAGAAACAATGTTTTGCAAATCTACAAAGTAACATACTTAGTCTGAATGGAGATAGCCAGTGTTGTAAAAATGTATTACATTTTAAAAACCATTCAAATGTGCATATAAAAAATATTTCAACAAAATCAATACCAACAAAAGGAACAATGTTTTGCAAATCTACAAAGTAACATACTTATTCTGAATGGACATAGCCAATGTTGTAAAAATGTATTAATTTCCAAAAACCATTCAAACGTGCATATAAGAAATATTTCAACAAAATCAATACCAACAAAAGGAACAATGTTTTGCAAATCTGCAAAGTAACATACTTATTGTGAATGGGCATAGACAGTGTTGTAAATATGTATTACATTTCAAAAAACATTTTAAAGTCCATATAAAAAATATTTCAACAAAATCAACAACAACAAAAGGAA
This sequence comes from Prosapia bicincta, assembly GCA_036971475.1. NCBI lineage: Eukaryota > Metazoa > Arthropoda > Insecta > Hemiptera > Cercopidae > Prosapia > Prosapia bicincta. The sequence goes on from JBAIZL010000001.1 coordinate 157,863,091, forward strand.
CAATGTTTTGCAAATCTGCAAAGTAACATACTTATTGTGAATGGGCATAGACAGTGTTGTAAATATGTATTACATTTCAAAAAACATTTAAAAGTGCATATAAAAAATATTTCAACAAAATCAATACCAACAAAAAGAACAATGTTTTGCAAATCTACAAAGTAACATACTTATTCTGAATGGACACAGCAAGTGTTGTAAATATGTATTACATTTCAAAAAACATTCAAAAGTGCATATGAAAATATTTCAACAAAATCAATACCAACAAAAGGAACAATGTTTTGCAAATCTACAAAGTAACATACTTATTCTGAATGGACATAGCCAGTGTTGTAAAAATTTATTACCTTTCAAAAACCATTCAAATGTGCATATAAAAAATATTTCAACAAAATCAATACCAACAAAAGGAACAATGTTTTGCAAATCTACAAAGTAACATACTTCTTCTGAATGGGCCTAGCCAGTGTTTTAAATATGTATTATCTTTCAAAAACCATTCAAATGTGCATATAAAAAATATCTCAACAAAATCAATACCAACAAAAGGAACAATGTTTTGCAAATCTACGAAGTAACATACATATTCTGAATGGGCATAGACAGTGTTGTAAATATGTATTAAATTTCAAAAACCATTCAAAAGTGCATGTAAAAAATATTTCTACAAAATCAATACCAACAAAAGGAACAATGTTTTGCAAATCTACAAAGTAACATACTTATTCTGAATGGGCATAGCTAGTGTTGCAAATATGTATTACCTTTCAAAAACCAATCAAATGTGCATATAAAAAATATTTCAACAAAATCAATACCAACAAAAGGAACAAAGTTTTGCAAATCTACAAAGTAACATACTTATTCAGAATGGGCATAGCTAGTGTTGAAAATATGTATTACCTTTCAAAAACCATTCAAAAGAACGTATAAAAAATATTTCAATAAAATCAATACCAACAAAAGGAGCAATGTTTTGCAAATCTACAAAGAAACATACTTATTCTGAATGGGCATAGCCAGTGTTGTAAAAGAGTATTACCTTTCAAAAACCATTCAAAAGTGCATTTAAAAATTGTTTCAACAAAATCAATACCAACAAAAGGAACAATGTTTTGCAAATCTACAAAGTAACATACTTATTCTGAATTCGCCTAGTCAGTGTTGTAAAAATTTATTACCTTTCAAAAACCATTCAAAAGTCCATGTAAAAAATATTTCAACAAATTCAATACCAACAAAAGAAACAATATTTTATAAATCTACAAAATAACATACTTATTCTGAATGGGCATAGCCAGTTTTGTAAATATGTATTGCCTTTCAAAAACCATTCAAATGTGCATATAAAAAATATTTCAACATAATCAATACCAACAAAAGGAACAATGTTTTGCAAATCTACAAAGTAACATACTTATTCTGAATGGACATAGTCAGTGTTGTATATATGTATTACATTTCAAAAACCATTCAAAATTGCATATAAAAAATATTTCAATAAAATCAATACCAAAAAAAGGAACAATGTTTTGCAAATCTACAAAGTAACATACTTATTCTGAATTCGCATAGCCAGTGTTGTAAATATGTATTACCTTTCAAAAACCATTCAAAAGTGCATATAAAAAATATTTCAACAAAATCAATACCAACAAAAGGAACAATGTTTTGCAAATCTACAAAGTAACATACTTCTTCTGAATGGGCCTAGCCAGTGTTGTAAATATGTATTACTTTTCAAAAACTATTCAAAAATGCATATAAAAAATATTTCAACAAAATCAATACCAAAAAAAGGAACAATGTTTTGCAAATCTACAAAGTAGCATACTTATTCTGAATGGGCATAGCCAGTGTTGTAAAAATGTATTACATTTTAAAAAGCATTCAAAAGTGAATATAAAAAATATTTCAACAAAATCAATACCAACAAAAGGAACAATGTTTTGCAAATCTACAAAGTAACATACTTATTCTGAATGGGCATAGCCAGTTTAGTAAAAATGTATTACCTTTCAAAAACCATTCAAAAGTGCATTTAAAAAATATTTCAACAAAATCAATACCAACAAAAGGAACAATGTTTTGCAAATCTACAAAGTAACATACTTATTCTGAATGGACATAGCCAATGTTGTAAAAATGTATTACCTTTCAAAAACCATTCAAATGTGCATATAAAAAATATTTCAACAAAATCAATACCAACAAAAGGAACAATGTTTTGCAAATCTACAAATTAACATAATTATTCTGAATGGACATAGACAATGTTGTAAAAATGTATTAAATTTTAAAAACCATTAAAAAGTGAATATAAAAAATAATTCAACAAAATCAATACCAACAAAAGGAACAATGATTTGCAAATCTACAAAGTAACATTCGTATTCTGAATGGGCATAGCCAGTGTTGTAAAAATGTATTACCTTTCAAAAACCATTCAAATGTGCATATAAAAAATATTTCAAAAAAATCAATACCAACAAAAGGAACAATGTTTTGCAAATCTACAAAGTAACATACTTATTCTGAATGGGCATAGTCAGTGTTGTAAAAATGTATTAATTTTCAAAAACCTTTTAAAAGTGCATTTAAAATATATTTCAACAAAATCAATACCAACAAAAGGAATAATGTTTTGCAAATCTACAAAGTAACATACTTATTCTGAATGGGCATAGACAGTGTTGTAAATATGTATTACATTTCAAAAACCATTCAAAAGTGCATATAAAAAATATTTCAACAAAATCATTACCAACAAAAGAAACAATGTTTTGCAAATCTACAAAGTAACATACTTAGTCTGAATGGAGATAGCCAGTGTTGTAAAAATGTATTACATTTTAAAAACCATTCAAATGTGCATATAAAAATATTTCAACAAAATCAATACCAACAAAAGGAACAATGTTTTGCAAATCTACAAAGTAACATACTTATTCTGAATGAGCATAGCCAATGTTGTAAAAATGTATTACCTTTCAAAAACCATTCAAAAGTGCATATAAAAAATATTTCAATAAAATCAATACAAAAAAAGGAACAATGTTTTGCAAATCTACAAAATAGCATACTTATTCTGAATTTGCATAGCCAGTGTTGCAAAAATGTATTACCTTTCATAAACCATTCAAAAGTGCATAAAAAATTATTTTAACAAAATCAATACCAAAAAAAGGAACAATGTTTTGCAAATCTACAAAGTAACATACTTATTCTAAATTAACATAGTCAGTGTTGTAAAAATGTATTACCTTTCAAAAACCATTCAAAAGTGCATTTAAAAAATATTTCAACAAAATCAATACCAACAAAAGGAACAATGTTTTGCAAATCTACAAAGTAACATACTTATTCTGAATGGACATAGCCAATGTTGTAAAAATGTATTACCTTTCAAAAACCATTCAAATGTGCATATAAAAAATATTTCAACAAAATCAATACCAATAAAAGGAGCAATGTTTTGCAAATCTACAAATTAACATAATTATTCTGAATGGACATAGACAATGTTGTAAACATGTATTAAATTTTAAAAACCATTAAAAAGTGAATATAAAAAATAATTCAACAAAATCAATACCAACAAAAGGAACAATGATTTGCAAATCTACAAAGTAACATACGTATTCTGAATGGGCATAGCCAGTGTTGTAAAAATGTATTACCTTTCAAAAACCATTCAAATGTGCATATAAAAAATATTTCAAAAAAATCAATACCAACAAAAGGAACAATGTTTTGCAAATCTACAAAGTAACATACTTATTCTGAATGGGCATAGTCAGTGTTGTAAAAATGTATTAATTTTCAAAAACCTTTTAAAAGTGCATTTAAAATATATTTCAACAAAATCAATACCAACAAAAGGAATAATGTTTTGCAAATCTACAAAGTAACATACTTATTCTGAATGGGCATAGACAGTGTTGTAAATATGTATTACATTTCAAAAACCATTCAAAAGTGCATATAAAAAATATTTCAACAAAATCAATTCCAACAAAAGAAACAATGTTTTGCAAATCTACAAAGTAACATACTTAGTCTGAATGGAGATAGCCAGTGTTGTAAAAATGTATTACATTTTAAAAACCATTCAAATGTGCATATAAAAATATTTCAACAAAATCAATACCAACAAAAGGAACAATGTTTTGCAAATCTACAAAGTAACATACTTATTCTGAATGAGCATAGCCAATGTTGTAAAAATGTATTACCTTTCAAAAACCATTCAAAAGTGCATATAAAAAATATTTCAATAAAATCAATACAAAAAAAGGAACAATGTTTTGCAAATCTACAAAATAGCATACTTATTCTGAATGGGCATAGCCAGTGTTGCAAAAATGTATTACCTTTCATAAACCATTCAAAAGTGCATAAAAAATTATTTTAACAAAATCAATACCAAAAAAAGGAACAATGTTTTGCAAATCTACAAAGTAACATACTTATTCTAAATTAACATAGTCAGTGTTGTAAAAATGTATTACCTTTCAAAAACCATTTAAAAGTGAATATAAAAAATATTTCCACAAAATCAATACCAACAAAAGGAACAATGTTTTGCAGATCTACAAAGTAACATACATATTCTGAATGGACATAGAAAATGTTGTAAAAATGTATTACCTTTCAAAAACCATTCAAATGTGCATATAAAAAATATTTCAACAAAATCAATACCAACAAAAGGAACAATGTTTTGCAAATCTACAAAGTAACATACTTATTCTGAATGGACATAGTCAGTGTGGTATAAATTTATTACTTTTCAAAAACCATTTAAAAGTGCATTTAAAATATATTTCAACAAAATCAATACCAACAAAGGAATAATGTTTTGCAAATCTACAAAGTAACATACTTATTCTGAATGGGCATAGACAGTGTTGTAAATATGTATTACATTTCAAAAACCATTCAAAAGTGCATATAAAAAATATTTCAACAAAATCATTACCAGCAAAAGAAACAATGTTTTGCAAATCTAAAAAGTAACATACTTAGTCTGAATGGACATAGCCAGTGTTGTAAAAATGTATTACATTTTAAAAACCATTCAAATGTGCATATAAAAAATATTTCAACAAAATCAATACCAACAAAAGGAACAATGTTTTGCAAATCTACAAAGTAACATACTTATTCTGAATGAACATAGCCAATGTTGTAAAAATGTATTACCTTTCAAAAACCATTCAAAAGTGCATATAAAAAATATTTCAATACAATCAATACAAAAAAAGGAACAATGTTTTGCAAATCTACAAAATAGCATACTTATTCTGAATGGGCATAGCCAGTGTTGTAAAAATGTATTACCTTTCATAAACCATTCAAAAGTGCATTAAAAAAATATTTCAACAAAATCAATACCAACAAAAGGAACAATGTTTTGTAAATCTACAAAGTAACATACTTATTCTGAATGGGCATAGCCAGAGTTGTAAACAGTATTACCTTTCAAAAACAATTCAAAAGTGCATTTATAAAATATTTCAACAAAATCAATACCAACAAAAGGACCAATGTTTTGCAAATCTACAAAATAACATTCTTATTCTGAATGGACATAGCCAATGTTGTAAAAATGTATTCCCTTTCAAAAACCATTCAAATGTGCATATAAAAAATATTTCAACAAATTCAATACCAACAAAAGAAACAATATTTTATAAATTTACAAAATAACATACTTATTCTGAATGGGCATAGACAGTGTTGTAAATATGTATTGCCTTTCAAAAACCATTCAAAAGGTCATATAAAAAATATTTTAACAAAATCGTTACCAACAAAAGGAACAATGTTTTGCAAATCTACAAAGTAACATACTTATTGTGAATGGGCATAGACAGTGTTGTAAATATGTATTACATTTCAAAAACCATTCAAAAGTGCATATAAAAAATATTTCAATAAAGTCAATACCAAAAAAAGGAATAATGTTTTGCAAATCTACAAAGTAACATACTTATTCTGAATTCCCATAGCCAGTGTTGTAAATATGTATTACCTTTCAAAAACCATTCAAAAGTACATATAAAAAATATCTCAACAAAATCAATACCAACAAAAGGAACAATGACTTGCAAATCTGCAAAGTAACTTACTTATTGTGAATGGACATAGACATTGTTGTAAAAATGTATTACATTTTAAAAACTATTCAAAAGTGCATATAAAAAATATTTCAACAAAATCAATACCAAGAAATGGAACAATGTTTAGCAAATCTACAAAGTAACATACTTATTCTGAATGGACATAGCCAGTGTTGTAAAAATTTATTACTTTTCAAAAACCATTCAAATGTGCATATAAAAAATATTTCAACAAATCAATACCAACAAAAGGAACAATGTTTTGCAAATCTACAAAGTAACATACTTCTTCTGAATGGGCCTAGCCAGTGTTTTAAATATGTATTATCTTTCAAAAACCATTCAAATGTGCATATAAAAATATCTCAACAAAATCAATACCAACAAAGGGAACAATGTTTTGCAAATTTCCGAAGTAACATACATATTCTGAATGGGCATAGACAGTGTTGTAAATATGTATTACCTTTCAAAAACCATTCAAATGTGCATATAAAAAATATTTCAACAAAATCAATACCAACAAAAGGAACAAAGTTTTGCAAATCTAAAAAGTAACATACTTATTCAGAATGGGCATAGCTAGTGTTGAAAATATGTATTACCTTTCAAAAACCATTCAAAATTGCGTATAAAAAATATTTCAATAAAATCAATACCAACAAAAGGAACAATGTTTTGCAATTCTACAAAGAAACATACTTATTCTGAATGGGCATAGCCAGTGTTGTAAAAATGTATTACCTTTCAAAAACCATTCAAAAGTGCATTTAAAAATTGTTTCAACAAAATCAATACCAACAAAAGGAACAATGTTTTGCAAATCTACAAAGTAACCTACTTATTCTGAATTCGCATAGTCAGTGTTGTAAAAATTTATTACCTTTCAAAAACCATTCAAAAGTGCATATAAAAAATATTTCAACAAATTCAATACCAACAAAAGGAACAATGTTTTGCAAATCTACAAAGTAACATACTTATTGTGAATGGGCAAAGACAGTGTTGTAAATATGTATTACATTTCAAAAACCATTCAGAATTGCATATAAAAAATATTTCAATAAAATCAATACCAACAAAAGGAACAATTATTTGCAAATCTACAAAGTAACATACTTCTTCTGAATGGGCCTAGCCAGTGTTGTAAATATATATTACTTTTCAAAAACCATTCAAAAATGCATATAAAAAATATTTCAACAAAATCAATGTTTTGTAAATCTACAAAGTAACATACTTATTCTAAATTAACATAGTCAGTGTTGTAAAAATGTATTACCTTTCAAAAAAAACTCAAAAGTGAATATAAAAAATATTTCAACAAAATCAATACCAACAAAAGGAACAATGTTTTGCAGAACTACAAAGTAACATACTTATTCTGAATTCCCATAGCCAGTGTTGTAAATATGTATTACCTTTCTAAAACCATTCAAATGTGCATATAAAAAATATTTCAACAAAATCAATACCAACAAAAGGAACAATGTTTTGCAAATCTACAAAGTAACATACTTATTCTGAATGGACATAGCCAATGTTGTAAAAATGTATTACCTTTCTAAAACCATTCAAATGTGCATATAAAAAATATTTCAATACAATCAATACAAAAAAAGGAACAATGTTTTGCAAATCTACAAAATAGCATACTTATTCTGAATGGGCATAGCCAGTGTTGTAAAAATGTATTACCTTTCATAAACCATTCAAAAGTGCATTAAAAAAATATTTCAACAAAATCAATACCAACAAAAGGAACAATGTTTTGTAAATCTACAAAGTAACATACTTATTCTGAATGGGCATAGCCAGAGTTGTAAACAGTATTACCTTTCAAAAACAATTCAAAAGTGCATTTATAAAATATTTCAACAAAATCAATACCAACAAAAGGACCAATGTTTTGCAAATCTACAAAATAACATTCTTATTCTGAATGGACATAGCCAATGTTGTAAAAATGTATTCCCTTTCAAAAACCATTCAAATGTGCATATAAAAAATATTTCAACAAATTCAATACCAACAAAAGAAACAATATTTTATAAATTTACAAAATAACATACTTATTCTGAATGGGCATAGACAGTGTTGTAAATATGTATTGCCTTTCAAAAACCATTCAAAAGGTCATATAAAAAATATTTTAACAAAATCAATACCAACAAAAGGAACAATGTTTTGCAAATCTACAAAGTAACATACTTATTGTGAATGGGCATAGACAGTGTTGTAAATATGTATTACATTTCAAAAACCATTCAAAAGTGCATATAAAAAATATTTCAATAAAGTCAATACCAAAAAAAGGAATAATGTTTTGCAAATCTACAAAGTAACATACTTATTCTGAATTCCCATAGCCAGTGTTGTAAATATGTATTACCTTTCAAAAACCATTCAAAAGTACATATAAAAAATATCTCAACAAAATCAATACCAACAAAAGGAACAATGACTTGCAAATCTGCAAAGTAACTTACTTATTGTGAATGGACATAGACATTGTTGTAAAAATGTATTACATTTTAAAAACTATTCAAAAGTGCATATAAAAAATATTTCAACAAAATCAATACCAAGAAATGGAACAATGTTTAGCAAATCTACAAAGTAACATACTTATTCTGAATGGACATAGCCAGTGTTGTAAAAATTTATTACTTTTCAAAAACCATTCAAATGTGCATATAAAAAATATTTCAACAAATCAATACCAACAAAAGGAACAATGTTTTGCAAATCTACAAAGTAACATACTTCTTCTGAATGGGCCTAGCCAGTGTTTTAAATATGTATTATCTTTCAAAAACCATTCAAATGTGCATATAAAAATATCTCAACAAAATCAATACCAACAAAGGGAACAATGTTTTGCAAATTTCCGAAGTAACATACATATTCTGAATGGGCATAGACAGTGTTGTAAATATGTATTACCTTTCAAAAACCATTCAAATGTGCATATAAAAAATATTTCAACAAAATCAATACCAACAAAAGGAACAAAGTTTTGCAAATCTAAAAAGTAACATACTTATTCAGAATGGGCATAGCTAGTGTTGAAAATATGTATTACCTTTCAAAAACCATTCAAAATTGCGTATAAAAAATATTTCAATAAAATCAATACCAACAAAAGGAACAATGTTTTGCAATTCTACAAAGAAACATACTTATTCTGAATGGGCATAGCCAGTGTTGTAAAAATGTATTACCTTTCAAAAACCATTCAAAAGTGCATTTAAAAATTGTTTCAACAAAATCAATACCAACAAAAGGAACAATGTTTTGCAAATCTACAAAGTAACCTACTTATTCTGAATTCGCATAGTCAGTGTTGTAAAAATTTATTACCTTTCAAAAACCATTCAAAAGTGCATATAAAAAATATTTCAACAAATTCAATACCAACAAAAGGAACAATGTTTTGCAAATCTACAAAGTAACATACTTATTGTGAATGGGCATAGACAGTGTTGTAAATATGTATTACATTTCAAAAACCATTCAGAATTGCATATAAAAAATATTTCAATAAAATCAATACCAACAAAAGGAACAATTATTTGCAAATCTACAAAGTAACATACTTCTTCTGAATGGGCCTAGCCAGTGTTGTAAATATATATTACTTTTCAAAAACCATTCAAAAATGCATATAAAAAATATTTCAACAAAATCAATGTTTTGTAAATCTACAAAGTAACATACTTATTCTAAATTAACATAGTCAGTGTTGTAAAAATGTATTACCTTTCAAAAAAAACTCAAAAGTGAATATAAAAAATATTTCAACAAAATCAATACCAACAAAAGGAACAATGTTTTGCAGAACTACAAAGTAACATACTTATTCTGAATTCCCATAGCCAGTGTTGTAAATATGTATTACCTTTCTAAAACCATTCAAATGTGCATATAAAAAATATTTCAACAAAATCAATACCAACAAAAGGAACAATGTTTTGCAAATCTACAAAGTAACATACTTATTCTGAATGGACATAGCCAATGTTGTAAAAATGTATTACCTTTCTAAAACCATTCAAATGTGCATATAAAAAATATTTCAACAAAATCAATACCAACAAAAGGAACAATGTTTTGCAAATCTACAAAGTAACATACTTATTCTGAATTCGCATAGTCAGTGTTGTAAAAATTTATTACCTTTCAAAAACCATTCAAAAGTCCATGTAAAAAATATTTCAACAAATTCAATACCAAAAAAAGAAACAATATTTTATAAATCTACAAAATAACATACTTATTCTGAATGGGCATAGCCAGTTTTGTAAATATGTATTGCCTTTCAAAAACCATTCAAAAGTTCATATAAAAAACATTTCAACAAAATCAATACCAACAAAAGGAACAATGTTTTGCAGATCTACAAAGTAACATACTTATTCTGAATGGACATAGCCAATGTTGTAAATATGTATTACCTTTCAAAAACCATTCAAATGTGCATATAAAATATATTTCAACAAAATCAATACCAACAAAAGGAACAATGTTTTGCAAATCTACAAAGTAACATACTTATTATGAATGGACATAGACAGTGTTGTAAAAATTTATTACCTTTCAAAAACCATTCAAAAGTGCATTTAAAAAATATTTCAACAAAATCAATACCAACAAAAGGAACAATGTTTTGCAAATCTACAAAGTAACATACTTATTCTGCATGGACATAGCCAGTGTTGTAAAAATGTATTACATTTTAAAAATCATTTAAAAGTGCATAAAAAAAATATTTTAACAAAATCAATACCAAAAAAAGGAACAATGTTTTGCGAATCTACAAAGTAACATACTTATTCTAAATTAACATATTTAGTGTTGTAAAAATGCATTACCTTTCAAAAACCATTCAAAAGTGAATATAAAAAATATTTCCACAAAATCAATACCAACAAAAGGAACAATGTTTTGCAGATCTACAAAGTAACATACTTATTCTGAATGGACATAGACAATGTTGTAAAAATGTTTTACTTTGTAAAAACCATTCAAATGTGCATATAAAAAATATTTCAACAAAATCAATACCAACAAAAGGAACAATGTTTTGCAAATCTACAAAGTAACATACTTATTCTAAATGGACATAGACAGTATTGTAAAAATGTATTACATTTTAAAAACCATTAAAAAGTGAATATAAAAAATATTTCAACAAAATCAATACCAACAAAAGGAACAATGATTTGCAAATCTACAAATTAACATACTTATTCTGAATGGGCATAGCCAGTGTTGTAAAAATGTATTACCTTTCAAAAACCATTCAAATGTGCATATAAAAAATATTTCAACAAAATGAATACCAACAAAAGGAACAATGTTTTGCAAATCTACAAAGTAACATACTTATTCTGAATGGGCATAGCCAGTGTTGTAAAAATGTATTACCTTTCAAAAACCATTTAAAAGTGCATTTAAAATATATTTCAACAAAATCAATACCAACAAAAGGAACAATGTTTTGCAAATCTACAAAGTAACATACTTATTCTGAATTTGCATAGCCAGTGTTGTAAAAATGTATTACCTTTCAAAAACCATTTAAAAGTGCATTTAAAATATATTTCAACAAAAGCAATACCAACAAAAGGAACAATGTTTTGCAAATCTACAAAATAGCATACTTATTCTGAATTGGCATAGCCAGTGTTGTAAAAATGTATTACCTTTCATAAACCATTCAAAAATGCATTTAAAAAATATTTCAACAAAATCAATACCAACAAAAGGACCAATGTTTTACAAATCTACAAAATATCATTCTTATTCTGAACGGACATAGCCAATGTTGTAAAAATGTATTACCTTTCAAAAACCATTCAAATGTGCATATAAAAAATATTTTAACAAAATCAATACCAACAAAAGGAACAATGTTTTGCAAATCTACAAAGTAACATACTTATTCTGAATGGGCATAGTCAGTGTTGTAAAAATGTATTACCTTTCAAAAACCATTCAAAAGTGCATTTAAAAAATATTTCAACAAAATCAATACCAACAAAAGGAACAATGTTTTGCAAATCTACAAAGTAACATACTTATTCTGAATTCGCATAGTCAGTGTTGTAAAAATTTATTACCTTTCAAAAACCATTCAAAAGAACATGTAAAAAATATTTCAACAAATTCAATACCAACAAAAGAAACACTATTTTATAAATCTACAAAATAACATACTTATTCTGAATGGGCATAGCCAGTTTTGTAAATATGTATTGCCTTTCAAAAACCATTCAAAAGTGCATATAAAAAATATTTCAATAAATTCAATACCAAAAAAAGGAACAATGTTTTGCAAATCTACAAAGTAACATACTTATTCTGAATTCGCATAGCCAGTGTTGTAAATATGTATTACCTTTCAAAAACCATTCAAAAGTGCATATAAGAAATATTTCAACAAAATCAATACCAACAAAAGGAACAATGTTTTGCAAATCTACAAAGTAACATACTTATTTTGAATGGGCATAGCCAGTTTTGTAAATATGTATTGCCTTTCAAAAACCATTCAAAAGTTCATATAAAAAATATTTCAACAAAATCAATACCAACAAAAGGAACAATGTTTTGCAAATCTACAAAGTAACATACTTATTCTGAATGGGCATAGCCAGTGTTGTAAAAATGTATTACCTTTCAAAAACCATACAAAAGTGCATTTAAAATTGTTTCTACAAAATCAATACCAACAAAAGGAACAATGTTTTGCAAATCTACAAAGTAACATACTTACTCTGAATTCGCATAGTCAGTGTTGTAAAAATTTATTACCTTTCAAAAACCATTCAAGAGTCCATGTAAAAAATATTTCAACAAAATCAATACCAACAAAAGGAACAATGTTTTGCAAATCTACAAAGTAACATACATATTGTGAATGGGCCTAGCCAGTGTTGTAAATATGTATTATCTTTCAAAAACAGTGCATATAAAAAATATTTCAATAATTTCAATACAAAAAAAGGAACAATGTTTTGCAATTCTACAAAATAGCATACTTATTCTGAATGGGCATAGCCAGTGTTGTAAAAATGTATTACTTTTCATAAACCATTCAAAAGTGCATTTAAAAAATATTTCAACAAAATCAATACCAACAAAAGGAACAATGTTTTGTAAATCTACAAAGTAACATACTTATTCTGAATGGGCATAGCCAGTGTTGTAAAAATGTATTACCTTTCAAAAACCATTCAAAAGTGCATTTAAAAAATATTTCAACAAAATCAATACCAACAAAAGGAACTATGTTTTGCAAATCTACAAAGTAACATACTTATTCTGAATGGGCATAGCCAGTGTTGTAAATATGTAATACCTTTCAAAAACCATACAAAACTGCATATAAAAAATATTTCAATAAAATCAATACAAAAAAAGGAACAATGTTTTGCAAATCTACAAAGTAACATACTTATTCTGAATGGACATAGACAATGTTGTAAAAATGTATTACATTTTAAAAACCATTAAAAAGTGAATATAAAAAATATTTCAACAACATCAATACCAACAAAAGGAACAATGATTTGCAAATCTACAAAGTAACATACTTATTCTGAATGTACATAGCCAGTGTTGTAAAAATGTATTACCTTTCAAAAACCATTCAAATGTGCATATAAAAAATATTTCTATAAAATCAATACCAACAAAAGGAACAATGTTTTGCAAATCTACAAAATAGCATACTTATTCTGAATGGGCATAGCCAGTGTTGTAAAAATGTATTACCTTTCATAAACCATTCAAAATTCCATGTAAAAAATATTTCAACAAAATCAATACCAACAAAAGGAACAATGTGTTGCAAATCTACAAAGTAACATACATATTCTGAATGGGCCTAGCCAGTGTTGTAAATATGTATTATCTTTCAAAAACAGTGCATATAAAAAATATTTCAATAAATTCAATACAAAAAAAGGAACAATGTTTTGCAATTCTACAAAATAGCATACTTATTCTGAATGGGCATAGCCAGTGTTGTAAAAATGTATTACTTTTCATAAACCATTCAAAAGTGCATTTAAAAAATATTTCAACAAAATCAATAGCAACAAAAGGAACAATGTTTTGCAAATCTACAAAGTAACATACTTATTCTAAATTAGCATAGTCAGTGTTGTAAAAATGTATTACCTTTCAACAACCATTCAAAAGTGAATATAAAAAATATTTCCACAAAATCAATACCAACAAAAGGAACAATGTTTTGCAAATCTACAAAGTAACATACTTATTCTGAATGGACATAGCCAATGTTGTAAAAATGTATTACCTTTCAAAAACCATTCAAATGTGCATATAAAAAATATTTCAACAAAATCAATACCAACAAAAGGAACAATGTTTTGCAAATCTACAAAGTAACATACTTATTCTGAATGGACATAGACAATGTTGTAAAAATTTATTACATTTTAAAAAATATTAAAAAGTGAATATAAAAAATATTTCAACAACATCAATACCAACAAAAGGAACAATGATTTGCAAATCTACAAAGTAACATACTTATTCTGAATGGGCATAGCCAGTGTTGTAAAAATGTATTACCTTTCAAAAACCATTCAAATGTGCATATAAAAAATATTTCTATAAAATCAATACCAACAAAAGGAACAATGTTTTGCAAATCTACAAAATAGCATACTTATTCTGAATGGGCATAGCCAGTGTTGTAAAAATGTATTACCTTTCATAAACCATTAAAAGTGCATTTAAAAAATATTTCAACAAAATCAATACCAACAAAAGGAACAATGTTTTGTAAATCTACAAAGTAACATACTTATTCTGAATGGGCATAGCCAGAGTTGTAAAACTGTATTACCTTTCAAAAACCATTCAAAAGTGCATTTAAAAAATATTTCAACAAAATCAATACCAACAAAAAGAACAATGTTTTGCAAATCTACAAAATAACATACTTATTCTGAATGGACATAGCCAATGTTGTAAAAATGTATTATCTTTCAAAAACCATTCAAATGTGCATATAAAAAATATTTCAACAAAATCAATACCAACAAAAGGAACAATGTTTTGCAAATCTACAAAGTAGCATACTTATTCTGAATGGACATAGACAGTGTTGTTAGAATGTATTACATTTTAAAAACCATTCAAAAGTGAATATAAAAAATATTTCAACAAAATCAATACCAACAAAAGGAACAATGTTTTGCAAATCTACAAAGTAACATACTTATTCTGAATGGGCATAGCCAGTGTTGTAGAAATGTATTACCTTTAAAAAACCATTCAAAAGTGCATTTAAAAAATATTTCAACAAAAGGAACAATGTTTTGCAAATCTACAAAGTAACATACTTATTCTGAATGGACATAGCCAGTGTTGTAAAAATGTATTACATTTTAAACACAATTTAAAAATGCATAAAAAATATTTTAACAAAATCAATACCAACAAAAGGAACAATGTTTTGCAAATCTACAAAGTAACATACTTATTCTAAATTAGCATAGTCAGTGTTGTAAAAATGTATTACCTTTCAAAAACCATTCAAATGTGCATATAAAAAATATTTACAACAAAATCAATACCAACAAAAGGAACAATGTTTTGCAAATCTACAAAGTAACATACTTATTCTGATTTAGCATAGTCAGTGTTGTAAAAATTTATTACCTTTCAAAAACCATTCAAATGTGCATTTAAAATATATTTCAACAAAATCAATACCAACAAAAGGAACAATGTTTTGCAAATCTACAAAGTAACATACTTATTCTGAATGGGCATAGACAGTGTTGTAAATATGTATTACATTTCAAAAACCATTCAAAAGTGCATATAAAAAATATTTCAACAAAATCATTACCAACAAAAGAAACAATGTTTTGAAAATCTACAAAGTAACATACTTATTCTGAATGGACATAGACAGTGTTGTAAAAATGTATTACATTTTAAAAACCATTCAAATGTGCATATAAACAATATTTCAACAAAATCAATACCAACAAAAGGAACAATGTTTTGCAAATCTTCAAAGTAACATACTTATTCTGAATGGACATAGCCAGTGTTGTAAAAATGTATTACCTTTCAAAAACCATTCAAAAGTGCATTTAAAAAATATTTCAACAAAAGGAACAATGTTTTGCAAATCTACAAAGTAACATACTTATTCTGAATGGACATAGCCAGTGTTGTAAAAATGTATTACATTTTAAACACAATTTAAAAATGCATAAAAAATATTTTAACAAAATCAATACCAACAAAAGGAACAATGTTTTGTAAATCTACAAAGTAACATACTTATTCTGAATGGGCATAGCCAGTGTTGTAAAAATGTATTACCTTTCAAAAACCATTCAAAAGTGCATTTAAAAAAATATTTCAACAAAATCAATACCAACAAAAGGAACTATGTTTTGCAAATCTACAAAGTAACATACTTATTCTGAATGGGCATAGCCAGTGTTGTAAATATGTATTACCTATCAAAAACCATACAAAACTGCATATAAAAAATATTTCAATAAAATCAATACAAAAAAATGAACAATGTTTTGCAAATCTACAAAGTAACATACTTATTCTGAATGGACATAGACAATGTTGTAAAAATGTATTACATTTTAAAAACCATTAAAAAGTGAATATAAAAAATATTTCAACAACATCAATACCAACAAAAGGAACAATGATTTGCAAATCTACAAAGTAACATACTTATTCTGAATGGGCATAGCCAGTGTTGTAAAAATGTATTACCTTTCAAAAACCATTCAAATGTGCATATAAAAAATATTTCTATAAAATCAATACCAACAAAAGGAACAATGTTTTGCAAATCTACAAAATAGCATACTTATTCTGAATGGGCATAGCCAGTGTTGTAAAAATGTATTACCTTTCATAAACCATTCAAAAGTCCATGTAAAAAATATTTCAACAAAATCAATACCAACAAAAGGAACAATGTTTTGCAAATCTACAAAGTAACATACTTATTCTGAATTAGCATAGTCAGTGTTGTAAAAATTTATTACCTTTCAAAAACCATTCAAATGTGCATTTAAAATATATTTCAACAAAATCAATACCAACGAAAGGAACAATGTTTTGCAAATCTACAAAGTAACATACTTATTCTGAATGGGCATAGACAGTGTTGTAAATATGTATTACATTTCAAAAACCATTCAAAAGTGCATATAAAAAATATTTCAACAAAATCATTACCAACAAAAGAAACAATGTTTTGAAAATCTACAAAGTAACATGCTTATTCTGAATGGACATAGACAGTGTTGTAAAAATGTATTACATTTTAAAAACCATTCAAATGTGCATATAAACAATATTTCAACAAAATCATTACCAACAAAAGGAACAATGTTTTGCAAATCTTCAAAGTAACATACTTATTCTGAATGGACATAGCCAGTGTTGTAAAAATGTATTACCTTTCAAAAACCATTCAAAAGTGCATTTAAAAAATATTTCAACAAAAGGAACAATGTTTTGCAAATCTACAAAGTAACATACTTATTCTGAATGGACATAGCCAGTGTTGTAAAAATGTATTACATTTTAAACACAATTTAAAAATGCATAAAAAATATTTTAACAAAATCAATACCAACAAAAGGAACAATGTTTTGTAAATCTACAAAGTAACATACTTATTCTGAATGGGCATAGCCAGTGTTGTAAAAATGTATTACCTTTCAAAAACCATTCAAAAGTGCATTTAAAAAATATTTCAACAAAATCAATACCAACAAAAGGAACAATGTTTTGCAAATCTACAAAATAGCATACTTATTCTGAATGGGCATAGCCAGTGTTGTAAAAATGTATTACCTTTCATAAACCATTCAAAAGTCCATGTAAAAAATATTTCAACAAAATCAATACCAACAAAAGGAACAATGTGTTGCAAATCTACAAAGTAACATACATATTCTGAATGGGCCTAGCCAGTGTTGTAAATGTGTATTATCTTTCAAAAACAGTGCATATGAAAAATATTTCAATAAATTCAATACAAAAAAATGAACAATGTTTTGCAATTCTACAAAATAGCATACTTATTCTGAATGGGCATAGCCAGTGTTGTAAAAATGTATTACTTTTCATAAACCATTCAAAAGTGCATTTAAAAAATATTTCAACAAAATCAATAGCAACAAAAGGAACAATGTTTTGCAAATCTACAAAGTAACATACTTATTCTAAATTAGCATAGTCAGTGTTGTAAAAATGTATTACCTTTCAACAACCATTCAAAAGTGAATATAAAAAATATTTCCACAAAATCAATACCAACAAAAGGAACAATGTTTTGCAAATCTACAAAGTAACATACTTATTCTGAATGGACATAGCCAATGTTGTAAAAATGTATTACCTTTCAAAAACCATTCAAATGTGCATATAAAAAATATTTCAACAAAATCAATACCAACAAAAGGAACAATGTTTTGCAAATCTACAAAGTAACATACTTATTCTGAATGGACATAGACAATGTTGTAAAAATTTATTACATTTTAAAAAATATTAAAAAGTGAATATAAAAAATATTTCAACAACATCAATACCAACAAAAGGAACAATGTTTTGTAAATCTACAAAGTAACATACTTATTCTGAATGGGCATAGCCAGAGTTCTAAAACTGTATTACCTTTCAAAAACCATTCAAAAGTGCATTTAAAAAATATTTCAACAAAATCAATACCAACAAAAAGAACAATGTTTTGCAAATCTACAAAATAACATACTTATTCTGAATGGACATAGCCAATGTTGTAAAAATGTATTATCTTTCAAAAACCATTCAAATGTGCATATAAAAAATATTTCAACAAAATCAATACCAACAAAAGGAACAATGTTTTGCAAATCTACAAAGTAGCATACTTATTCTGAATGGACATAGACAGTGTTGTAAGAATGTATTACATTTTAAAAACCATTCAAAAGTGAATATAAAAAATATTTCAACAAAATCAATACCAACAAAAGGAACAATGTTTTGCTAATCTACAAAGTAACATACTTATTCTGAATGGGCATAGCCAGTGTTGTAAAAGAGTATTACCTTTCAAAAACCATTCAAAAGTGCATTTAAAAAATATTTTAACAAAAGGAACAATGTTTTGCAAATCTTCAAAGTAACATACTTATTCTGAATGGACATAGCCAGTGTTGTAAAAATGTATTACATTTTAAACACAATTTAAAAATGCATAAAAAATATTTTAACAAAATCAATACCAACAAAAGGAACAATGTTTTGCAAATCTACAAAGTAACATACTTATTCTAAATTAGCATAGTCAGTGTTGTAAAAATGTATTACCTTTCAAAATCCATTAAAATGTGCATATAAAAAATATTTACAACAAAATCAATACCAACAAAAGGAACAATGTTTTTCAAATCTACAAAGTAACATACTTATTCTGAATTAGCATAGTCAGTGTTGTAAAAATTTATTACCTTTCAAAAACCATTCAAATGTGCATTTAAAATATATTTCAACAAAATCAATACCAACAAAAGGAACAATGTTTTGCAAATCTACAAAGTAACATACTTATTCTGAATGGGCATAGACAGTGTTGTAAATATGTATTACATTTCAAAAACCATTCAAAAGTGCATATAAAAAATATTTCAACAAAATCATTACCAACAAAAGAAACAATGTTTTGAAAATCTACAAAGTAACATACTTATTCTGAAAGGACATAGCCAATGTTGTAAAAATGTATTACCTTTCAAAAACCATTCAAATGTGCATATAAAAAATATTTCAATAAAATCAATACCAACAAAAGGAACAGTGTTTTGCAAATCTACAAAGTAACATACTTATTCTGAATGGGCATAGCCAGTGTTGTAAATATGTATTACCTTTCAAAAACCATTCAAAAGTGCATATAAAAAATATTTCAATAAAATCAATACAAAAAAAGGAACAATGTTTTAAGAATCTACAAAATAGCATACTTATTCTGAATGGGCATAGCCAGTGTTGTAAAAATGTGTTACCTTTCATAAATCATTCAAAAGTGCATTTAAAAAATATTTCAACAAAATCAATACCAACAAAAGGAACAATGTTTTGCAAATCTACAAAATAGCATATTTAATCTGAATGGGCATAGCCAGAGTTGTAAAAATGTATTACCTTTCATAAACCATTCTAAAGTGCATTTAAAAAATATTTCAACAAAATCAATACCAACAAAAGGAACAATGTTTTGCAAATCTACAAAGTAACATACATATTCTGAATGGGCATAGCCAGTGTTGTAAATATGTATTACATTTCAAAAACCATTCAAAAGTGCATATAAAAAATATTTCAACAAAATCAATACCAACAAAAGGAACAATGTTTTGCAAATCTACAAAGTAACATACTTATTCTGAATGGGCATAGCCAGAGTTGTAAAACTGTATTACCTTTCAAAAACCATTCAAAAATGCATTTAAAAAATATTTCAACAAAATCAATACCAACAAAAGGAACAATATTTTTTCTAAAGTACAAAATAACATACTTATTCTGAATGGGCATAGCCAGTGTTGAAAATTATTACCCTTCGAAAACCACTCAAAAGTGTATAAATTATTAATTCAAAAAATCAATACCAACAATAGTAACAATATTTCGCCTAAAGAACAAAGTAACATACTTATTCTGAATGGGAATAGCCAGTATATAAAAATATATTACTTTTCAAAAACCTTCAACCATTCATATCAAAAATATATTTTAACAAAATCAATAACAACAAAAGTAACAGTATTAAGCCTAATGTACAAAATAACATACATATTCAGAACATAGCTAATGTTGTAAATATAAACCTTTCAAAAAACATTCAAAAATACATATCAAAAATATACTTTAACAAAATCAATAACAACAAAAGTGACAGTATTTCGCCTAAAGTAGTAAGTAACATACTTATTCGGAATTTTGCATAGCGAGCTTTGTAAATATGTATTACGTTTGAAAAAACATTCAATAATGAATATCAAGAATATTTCAACAAAATCCGTAATTAATCACTTAAACAATAGTTTACGACTATCCGAACTTTCCGAACTATTGTTTAAGTGATTAATTAAGATTCATCGAACATAATGGACTACAAAATTCAAGAAAATCAATAACAACAAAAGTAATAATATTTTATCTAAAGTGCAAAATGAAATACATATTCTGAATAGGCATAACTAGTATTGTAAAACTGTGTTATCCTTTAAATAAAAAGAATAACAACAAAAGTAATAATATTTTGTTTAATGTCCGAAGTAATATACTTAGATCTTCACGTCCCTACCTCCCCCCAGCATTGTTTCTCATTCCTTCCTACTATTATCAACATGTTACAGAGAAAATCCACTTCCGATAATCAAGGCCCTACCTCGCCCCCAACTTAGTTTCTCATTCTTTTCTTCTAATATGTGTATGTTAGAAAGCAACTCCACTTCGGTTATGTAACCTTAACATGATAACTCTGTTACAGTGTCCACCTTTATATCCCTTACCAGCGATCCTCACGTCCCAACCTCCCCCCCCCCAACAAGGTTTCTCATACCTTCCTACTATTATCACCATGTAGGAGGGAAACCCCACTTCAATTATGTGACCTTACCATGATAACTCTGTTACAGTGTCCACCTTTATATCCCTTACCAGCGATCCTCACGCCTCAACCTCCCCCCCCCCAACAAGGTTTCTCATTCCTTCCTACTATTATCAACATGTTACAGAGAAAATCCACTTCCGATAATCAAGGCCCTACCTCGCCCCCAACTTAGTTTCTCATTCTTTTCTTCTAATATGTGTATGTTAGAAAGCAACTCCACTTCGGTTATGTAACCTTAACATGATAACTCTGTTACAGTGTCCACCTTTATATCCCTTACCAGCCATTATCACGTCCTAACCTCCCCTCCCCCAACAAGGTTTCTCATACCTTCCTACTATTATCAACATTTTACAGAGAAAATCCACTTCCGATAATCAAGGCCCTACCTCGCCCCCAACTTAGTTTCTCATTCTTTTCTTCTAATATGTGTATGTTAGAAAGCAACTCCACTTCGGTTATGTAACCTTAACATGATAACTCTGTTACAGTGTCCACCTTTATATCCCTTACCAGCGATCCTCACGTCCCAACCTCCCCCCCCCCAACAAGGTTTCTCATACCTTCCTACTATTATCACAATGTAGGAGGGAAACCCCACTTCAATTATATGACCTTACCATGATAATTCTGTTACAGTGTCCACCTTTATATCCCTTACCAGCGATCCTCACGCCTCAACCTCCCCCCCCAACAAGGTTTCTCATACCTTCCTACTATTATCACCATGTAGGAGGGAAACCCCACTTCAATTATATGACCTTACCATGATAACTCTGTTACAGTGCACACCTTTATATCCCTTACCAGCGATCCTCACGTCCCAACCTCCCCCCCCCCAACAAGGTTTCTCATACCTTCCTACTATTATCACCATGTAGGAGGGAAACCCCACTTCAATTATATGACCTTACCATGATAACTCTGTTACAGTGTCCACCTTTATATCCCTTACCAGCGATCCTCACGCCTCAACCTCCCCCCCCCCCAACAAGGTTTCTCATACCTTCCTACTATTATCACCATGTAGGAGGGAAACCCCACTTCAATTATGTGACCTTACCATGATAACTCTGTTACAGTGTCCACCTTTATATCCCTTACCAGCGATCCTCACGCCTCAACCTCCCCCCCCCCAACAAGGTTTCTCATACCTTCCTACTATTATCACCATGTAGGAGGGAAACCCCACTTCAATTATATGACCTTACCATGATAACTCTGTTACAGTGTCCACCTTTATATCCCTTACCAGCGATCCTCACGCCTCAACCTCCCCCCCCAACAAGGTTTCTCATACCTTCCTACTATTATCACCATGTAGGAGGGAAACCCCACTTCAATTATATGACCTTACCATGATAACTCTGTTACAGTGTCCACCTTTATATCCCTTACCAGCGATCCTCACGCCTCAACCTCCCCCCCCCCCCAACAAGGTTTCTCATACCTTCCTACTATTATCACCATGTAGGAGGGAAACCCCACTTCAATTATATGACCTTACCATGATAACTCTGTTACAGTGTCCACCTTTATATCCCTTACCAGCGATCCTCACGCCTCAACTTCCCCCCCCCAACAAGGTTGCTCATACCTTCCTACTATTATCACCATGTAGGAGGGAAACCCCACTTCAATTATATGACCTTACCATGATAACTCTGTTACAGTGTCCACCTTTATATCCCTTACCAGCGATCCTCACGCCTCAACCTCCCCCCCCCCAACAAGGTTTCTCATACCTTCCTACTATTATCACCATGTAGGAGGGAAACCCCACTTCAATTATATGACCTTACCATGATAACTCTGTTACAGTGTCCACCTTTATATCCCTTACCAGCGATCCTCACGCCTCAACCTCCCCCCCCCAACAAGGTTTCTCATACCTTCCTACTATTATCACCATGTAGGAGGGAAACCCCACTTCAATTATATGACCTTACCATGATAACTCTGTTACAGTGTCCACCTTCATATCCCTTACCAGCAATCCTCACGCCTCACCCTCCCCCCCCAACAAGTTTTCTCATACCTTCCTACTATTATCACCATGTAGGAGGGAAACCATACCTCAATTATGTGACCTTACCATGATAACTCTGTTACAGTGTCCACCTTTATATCCCTTACCAGCGATCCTCACGCCTCAACCTCCCCCCCCCCCAACAAGGTTTCTCATACCTTCCTACTATTATCACCATGTAGGAGGGAAACCCCACTTCAATTATGTGACCTTACCATGATAACTCTGTTACAGTGTCCACCTTTATATCCCTTACCAGCGATCCTCACGCCTCAACCTCCCCCCCCCCCAAAACAAGGTTTCTCATACCTTCCTACTATTATCACCATGTAGGAGGGAAACCCCACTTCAATTATGTGACCTTACCATGATAACTCTGTTACAGTGTCCACCTTTATATCCCTTACCAGCGATCCTCACGCCTCAACCTCCCCCCCCCAACAAGGTTTCTCATACCTTCCTACTATTATCACCATGTAGGAGGGAAACCCCACTTCAATTATATGACCTTACCATGATAACTCTGTTACAGTGTCCACCTTTATATCCCTTACCAGCGATCCTCACGCCTCAACCTCCCCCCCAACAAGGTTTCTCATACCTTCCTACTATTATCACCATGTAGGAGGGAAACCCCACTTCAATTATATGACCTTACCATGATAACTCTGTTACAGTGTCCACCTTTATATCCCTTACCAGCGATCCTCACGCCTCAACCTCCCCCCCCCAACAAGGTTTCTCATACCTTCCTACTATTATCACCATGTAGGAGGGAAACCCCACTTCAATTATATGACCTTACCATGATAACTCTGTTACAGTGTCCACCTTTATATCCCTTACCAGCGATCCTCACGCCTCAACTCCCCCCCCCCCCAACAAGGTGGCTCATACCTTCCTACTATTATCACCATGTAGGAGGGAAACCCCACTTCAATTATATGACCTTACCATGATAACTCTGTTACAGTGTCCACCTTTATATCCCTTACCAGCGATCCTCACGCCTCAACCTCCCCCCGCCAACAAGGTTTCTCATACCTTCCTACTATTATCACCATGTAGGAGGGAAATCCCACTTCAATTATATGACCTTACCATGATAACTCTGTTACAGTGTCCACCTTTATATCCCTTACCAGCGATCCTCACGCCTCAACCTCCCCCACCCCCAACAAGGTTTCTCATACCTTCCTACTATTATCACCATGTAGGAGGGAAACCCCACTTCAATTATATGACCTTACCATGATAACTCTGTTACAGTGTCCACCTTTATATCCCTTTCCAGCGATCCTCACGCTTCAACCTCCCCCCCCCCAACAAGGTTTCTCATACCTTCCTACTATTATCACCATGTAGGAGGGAAATCCCACTTCAATTATATGACCTTACCATGATAACTCTGTTACAGTGTCCACCTTTATATCCCTTACCAGCGATCCTCACGCCTCAACCTCCCCCCCCCCAACAAGGTTTCTCATACCTTCCTACTATTATCACCATGTAGGAGGGAAACCCCACTTCAATTATATGACCTTACCATGATAACTCTGTTACAGTGTCCACCTTTATATCCCTTACCAGCGATCCTCACGCCTCAACCTCCCCCCCCCAACAAGGTTTCTCATACCTTCCTACTATTATCACCATGTAGGAGGGAAACCCCACTTCAATTATATGACCTTACCATGATAACTCTGTTACAGTGTCCACCTTTATATCCCTTACCAGCGATCCTCACGCCTCAACCTCCCCCCCCCCCAACAAGGTTTCTCATACCTTCCTACTATTATCACCATGTAGGAGGGAAACCCCACTTCAATTATATGACCTTACCATGATAACTCTGTTACAGTGTCCACCTTTATATATTCATTACCAGCGATCCTCACGCCTCAACCTCCCCCCCCCCAACAAGGTTTCTCATACCTTCCTACTATTATCACCATGTAGGAGGGAAACCCCACTTCAATTATATGACCTTACCATGATAACTCTGTTACAGTGTCCACCTTTATATCCCTTACCAGCGATCCTCACGCCTCAACCTCCCCCCCCAACAAGGTTTCTCATACCTTCCTACTATTATCACCATGTAGGAGGGAAACCCCACTTCAATTATATGACCTTACCATGATAACTCTGTTACAGTGTCCACCTTTATATCCCTTACCAGCGATCCTCACGCCTCAACCTCCCCCCCCCAACAAGGTTTCTCATACCTTCCTACTATTATCACCATGTAGGAGGGAAACCCCACTTCAATTATATGACCTTACCATGATAACTCTGTTACAGTGTCCACCTTTATATATTCATTACCAGCGATCCTCACGCCTCAACCCCCCCCCCCCAACAAGGTTTCTCATACCTTCCTACTATTATCACCATGTAGGAGGGAAACCCCACTTCAATTATATGACCTTACCATGATAACTCTGTTACAGTGTCCACCTTTATATCCCTTACCAGCGATCCTCACGCCTCAACCTCCCCCCCCAACAAGGTTTCTCATACCTTCCTACTATTATCACCATGTAGGAGGGAAACCCCACTTCAATTATATGACCTTACCATGATAACTCTGTTACAGTGACCACCTTTATATCCCTTACCAGCGATCTTTACGCCTCAACCTCCCCCCCCCCCAACAAAGTTTCTCATACCTTCCTACTATTATCACCATGTAGGAGGGAAACCATACTTCAATTATATGACCTTACCATGATAATTCTGTTACAGTGTTCAAATTTATAATCCTTACCAGCGATCTTCACGTCCCTACCTCCTACCAACAAGGTTTCTCATTCCTTCCTGCTATTATCACCAAGTAGGAGAAAACCCCCACTTCAAATGTGTGACCTTACCATGATAATTCTGTTACAGTGTTCAAATTTGTAACCCTTACCAGCGATCTTCACGTCCCTACCTCCCCCCAACAAGGTTTCTCATTCCTTCCTGCTATTATCACCAAGTAGGAGAGAAACACCACTTCAAATGTGTGACCTTACCATGATAATTCTGTTAGAGTGTTAACCATTATATCCTCTACCAGCGATCTTCACGTCCCTACCTCCCACAACCTAGTTTCTCATTCCTTCCTACTATTATCACCCTGTTAAAGAGAAACTCCACTTCCATAATGTGACCTTACCATGATAATTCTGTTACGGTGTTCACATTTATATCAATTACCAGAGATATTCACTTTTCTACCTCCCTTCAATCTAGTTACTCATTAATTCCCTACTGCCCCATTAATTCCCTACTAATATGACCCTAACAAGGGAGCAATTCCACTTCAATTATGTGATTTTACAATGATAATTCAGTTAAAGTGTTCAGCTTTATATCCCCTACCAGAGATCTTCACGTCCCTACCTCAACCCCCAACCTGGTTTCTCATTCCTTCCTACAATTATGATCATGTTAGAGAGCAACTCCCCTTCAATTATGTGACCTTACCATGACAATTCTGTTACAGTGTTCACCTTTATATCCGTTACCCGAGATCTTCACGTCCCTACCTCCCACAAGCTAGTTTCTCATTCCTTCCTACTATTATCACCCTGTTAAAGAGAAACTCCACTTCCATAATGTGACCTTACCATGATAATTCTGTTACAGTGTTCACATTTATATTCCTTACCAGGGATTTTCACGTTCCTACCTCCAATGCAACATGGTTTCTCATTCCTTCTTACTTCCATAATGTGACCTTACCATGATAATTCTGTTACAGTGTTCACATTTATATTCCTTACCAGGGATTTTCACGTTCCTACCTCCAATGCAACATGGTTTCTCATTCCTTCTTACTTCCATAATGTGACCTTACCATGATAATTCTGTTACGGTGTTCACATTTATATCAATTACCAGAGATATTCACTTTTCTACCTCCCTTCAACCTAGTTACTCATTAATTCCCTACTGCCTCATTAATTTCCTACTAATATGACCCTAACCAGGGAGCAATTCCACTTCAATTATGTGATTTTACAATGATAATTCAGTTAAAGTGTTCAGCTTTATATCCCCTACCAGAGATCTTCACGTCCCTACCTCAACCCCCAACCTGGTTTCTCATTCCTTCCTACAATTACGATCATGTTAGAGAGCAACACCCCTTCATTTATGTGACCTTACCATGATAATTCTTTATATCAATTACCAGAGATTTTCTCGTCCCTACCTCAACCTCCAACATGTTTTTTTCCTTTCTACTATTATGTTTATGTTAGAGGGCAACTCCCCTTCATTTATCTGACCTTTCCATGACAATTCTGTTACAGTGTTCACCTTTATATCCGTTGCCAGAGATCTTCACGTCCCTACCTCAACCCCCAACATGGTTTCTCATTCCTTCCTACAATTATGTCCTTGTTAAAGAGTAACTCCCCTTCAATTATGTGACCTTACCATGACAATTCTGTTACAGTGTTCACCTTTATATCCGTTACCCGAGATCTTCACGTCCCCACCTCAACCCCCAACATGGTTTCTCATTCCTTCCTACAATTATGTCCTTGTTAAAGAGTAACTCCCCTTCAATTATGTGACCTTACCATGACAATTCTGTTACAGTGTTCACCTTTATATCCGTTACCCGAGATCTTCACGTCCCCACCTCAACCCCCAACATGGTTTCTCATTCCTTCCTACAATTATGTCCATGTTAGAGAGTAACTCCCCTTCAATGATGTGACCTTACCATGACTACTCTGTTTACCTTTTCACGCCTAAATTATTTAATAGAGGTTTTTACGGGGTTAACATTTTTATGCGGTAATAATCACAGTTCAATGAGCGAGTCTGAAAATTGAAAACGCATGGACTTAAACATCAAAAGCTAATCATAAGCTGAGGCCTAAAATTGTAAAAGAAATTTCTTTCTTATCACAAGCTAGGAGTTGCTTATAAAAAGCCATTTTTCTTTTAATTTTGTAAATGTTGTTTCATTTTCTACATTGTAAACTCATTTTAAACAATCGTAATAAGTATAGTTTTCAAATTTTCGTTTATACATGAATTCCCTAGGTCAATAAGAAATATTTACGGTTATATATATTACTATTATGAACTATTATGAAATACATAGGAATTATCTTCTAGAAAACAGGGCCGTGTTTACTCTATTCAGTTGATTGATTAACTGAAATATTAAACATTTATCAAACGTAACATTCAAACAACCGGACGAAACATTTCCTTTAATTTTAGCCAAGCTGCATGAGTCGGCACATATCTCCTCAGTCAACATTACTAAAAGACAAACATGCGACAATCCGCATTCCTACAAGTAGAATGGCGCTGCTGTTTTGCCAGGTACCAGGTGCATACCCGGAATGCCAATAAAATGATGAAACCTTCAAGTCCACGCTGTTTCCTCAAACAAGAAGACTTTGTGTCATTTATCTTTTCAAACTTTAATATTGTCGAGTTTATTTATGACATCATTTATTTGTCATTTTATTGGTAATTATTTACACAGTCTTATAAATAGTCAACCAGTAGCATAAAGAAGAATAAAAGTCGGTTCAGTGGGAAAAATCTTTCAAATCAATATTTGTCTGTAACAGGTCTTTCGGTTCTTTGAAACCTGTGGCAGATTCAAGGCACGAATTACCGCTTCAGTTTTGAAGACAAGTTTAGGAAATCTGTGACCTCTTGACTTTCTTCTTTATTTTACTCCTGCAGAACGTCTGTCTGTCAATGTGTGTTGGATTTCAATTGTTGGAAATGGCTTTTTACCACCGTCATCTTTATAATTTAGTAGTTTTCAACTTGGCAAATACTTTCGATTGCAATACCAAATGGCTAAAAGAATTTTATCTCATAAACTGTTTCGTGGCCAAATTAATTTTCTGTCTGGTTAAGTTCAAAACTTTATTGAGTTTTCGCTCATTTTCTGATGTCCAACTGATCTGATATGTAGCTTTGTTAGTAAGAAAAATAAGGAGTCAGCCTGAAAGAGTAAAAATAAAAAATATTTTATTTAGAAATTATAAAAAAAAGTTAAGTAAATTATTCTACTTTCGGGAAAATTGAGATTTGCTGAAAAAAACTAAACGCTTTGAGCTCCCGTGATAAATTTAGTATCTACGAGATGTAAAGTATTTTCAATGGCAAATTTGTATAAAATTTAAAAACCTATACAAATGAATATAAACAATTTATTTTTAAATGTAAATTATCTAATAAAGAATAATGTTTTAGTTTTAAGCATAAAAATGTCAATGATCTCCAGTAGCAGACAAATATAGATTTATTATTTTTAGGTAATTTTTAAATACAATTGTTTTAAAAATATTTTTGGGTTTTATTTTTATCATATACATACCTAAATAGTAATTAAAACCAGTCATATAAAAACAAATACAAATTCAATTTGTACTTAGGTTAGCAAAAGATTTTTTATTTTATTTAATTTATATTAAATAATTTTAATCAATATAAATATGTATATACATTGGCAACATTTCATTATTTACTGGCAAAACGGAAAGCGAAATTAATTATTCGAATTTAATTAAATTTAATACTGAATAATTGTTTGAAAAAAACTGTATTATCATCAAGTGTCATCCTCTCACTACAATGTATTTGAACTTTAGCGGTTGAAAATCTGAACAAGATATATGAATAAATATATGTTGTAAGAGTGTGAACTAATAGTAGGAATGAAAATGGCGGTTGTAAAACGAACTAAACAAAACACAAAGGTGAAAACGTATTACAAAATCAAGCTACAATTAATTAAAATTTACATTTTTTAGTTCAAAAGCTCAACAGAGAAAGCTAGATTTATTTAAAAGTTAAATATTTTACCTAGAAATAAATTACGTTAACTTTTATTATAAATTAGTATTATTGAAAAGTTACATTAACCTCTATTTTATATCAGTACCTTAAAATATTCCATCCAAATGTTAATCAGTCCATTGACTTCAAATTCAATGTGTAAAAGTTTAATGTGTCTTCAAAGTCATTCGCGCAGTGTTCCAATAAAAAGTATCAATTTAAAAAGCCTTTAATTTAAATTTTCTATTATGAGATGCGAAAAATAAGAAATTATTTAATGAAACCCAAACTCAATAGGACATGCCTCCCCCCCTCTCCACCGATCATTGCCAGGGATATGAAGTGTTTATACGATAACAGATTTTGTGTGTGCTTTTAAGTCAATCAATCAATTCACTATTATAGAGTACGATAAAAGGTCACAAACATACTTTCGTCTGCAGACAGGAAAAGACAATATTGTAATAAAATAAATTAATATATTACAAAATTACACAAATGGTAGTAATTGATACTATTCCATATTTCTCTTCAGATGTAATGGAAATGATAATACTGAATGTCCCCATATAAAGTAACATTGTAACCAATAAAACATACAAGAACACTATTTGACGTATTCCTTACGATAATATTAATATTTAGCATTATACTTATCATAAAGCTTTTAAAGTATTTTTCGCTAACCAAGGTAGATGAAATGTTATTTGATAAAATAACTTCCCAATGAGTTGCCACTATAGGATTTTCCTTAAGGCGGCTTGTCACCACACAAAAATAGTAACTATGATGCAATGTTTAGTAAAACCAAGAAATTCACAAGAAACTATAAAAATAAAGAACAAAAGGTTATAAGTAGGAAATATTAAAGCATTAAAAAAACACGTACTTTTCCCAATTATTAAAAAAGCAAAGAATACGTTCATAAATTATATGCATATATCTTCCTGTACAGATAACTCACGAGCAAGAGCAGTTTCAAGTTTTAAAACGAAGAGTATCAAGTTTTCTTGCACAATATTTATTAATAGGAATATATTATATTTCAGTATACCTTTAATTTTTGAAACAACCGAGATACAATGTAATTTTATGTTTAACTTTAAACAAAAAAGGAGTGGACCTAATTTATACAAATAATTTTTTATTATTAGGCTGTAGACCTAGTGTTAAATTAGATTAAATATTAAATTAAATTTATAGACACTCTATTAAATTTTTAAACAATTGAAAAAAACAGTTTTGATGTTATATTTTACTATATTTTACTGATTATAAAAAAATAATTTATTAGAAATTTCAGAAAGATTAACCGTCTGAACATTTTAGGCTCATTGCTTTATGTATAACGGAATTACCCTTAATCGAAAGGGTCCTTATGTTGTTTGTAAAATTAAAGGACTTCTGAATCGTATTAATAAAGTATATAAACCAGCAGAAGTAATTTCGAAAATATTGAATAGTTCTCAGAAAAATACTTGTAACAAAATAAATTAAAACTTTAGTATTTTATTATAGAAAACCTGATCAGTGACGCAAACTTTGCTAGATAAGTGCTATCGTGATATTATATTAACTTCACTGAATATCTAGACCAGTTAAAGGAAGCAACCAACTTGTTACATTAATAGGCTACCTGCAGTCGGTCGTTCCATATGTTCTTGCAACTAAGTACAGAATTGTACTCTCTAAACATGAACGCACTCCAGATGCTTCTAAGAATTGTTAGCGTTATCAATGCGTTCTACACAATTATTGCAATATATACACATCTATGCGAGATAGTTCAAAGGTCAAATAGTCGCTCATGTATCAGAAGTGAAAACTTAATTGAAAAATGTGCCCAAATAAATTTATGCAGATGCTAAGATATTAATTCTATAAATAAATGTCTCAACAGGCTCAATTAAACTCGGTTATTTAAAAGTGTTAATCTTGTCAAATCAAGTTTCACAGAATAAATAAAGTCAACTAATAAATGGAATAAATGAAGTTTCCACGAGATTAACTCTTCCGTTTTTAAAACTAGAATCAAAATACATAACTTTTTATCATTGTACTGAAATCCTCATAGTAAGGTCTATTTAAATATAAAATACTATTTGTATTAGATGATAAGTCATAATATTTTACAATAATAATCTACAATAAAGGAACTTGTCTACATTACAATGAAAATATTGGAAAGAACCCCAATACCAAAAAAATAATCAAAAATAGCAAACAAAACAGGTCACTTAAGATTAAACCCTTATGTACATTTCGATAACCATGTCATCATCATCAGAGGGTCTTGTTACAAAATTACAATCTAGCAAACAAGAAGTTACAAACTAGAGTGATAACATCTACATTCTACATTCAAACATCACTCTAGTTTGTAACTTCTTGTTTGCTAGATTGTAATTTTGTAATAAGACTCTCTGATGATGATGACATGGTCATCGAAATGTGCATAAGGGTTTAATCTTAAGTGACATGTTTTATTTGTTATTTTTTTGAGGTATTGGGGTTCTTTCCAATATTTTCATTGCAATATATTGTACCACTGTGCTCTGGATATTGTATAACTTATCTACAGATAATAAAAACAGCTGTTGTTTGAAATTAACTTAATTAAAGAAATTATTCAAATATAAAAACTGTATTTTAAAGTTATTTAAATTTAACCTCTAAAGAAATTGTGTACGGAAAGAGCTGTTTGCGTTCAGTGTCTCAATTGTAAGAGACGTGTTCGGTCTTCAGTTATATTCTGAACTTTATGTTCATTTCGGAAATTTAGAGGCAAAATGTTCATACGGCGAGAGCTAAGGGCTTTTCCCCATCTCGAAAAGTCCAACATGCGTTTACAGGTTGTTTGATTTAAACTTTATTAATTGTATGTAAGTAACTATTTAATGTATTTATGGTTAATGAGCAGGTAGATTAATGTTAGGTTATATTAGATCAGTCAAACATGCTGTAAATATTTGAAAAAAAACATCTGGTTGTGAACGTTTAAAGAATGAAGCGAGGTAGAAGTAAAATCAGAATTAAGAAGGCGGCAAGGCCGTGACATAACCTTATACGTTATACGTCTTTCATAGAGGACGTAGCATAACCTTATTTGCTATTATTATTACATGTTTCAATTTATTATATTTTTAAATTTTACTTTTACGCTTCTATACATAGAGGTTAGAAAATGACGTTTATTAGATGCCTATAAAAGTGTTAGACAATAAACAATTATCCTCACACAAAGATTTGAATATA
This sequence comes from Prosapia bicincta, assembly GCA_036971475.1. NCBI lineage: Eukaryota > Metazoa > Arthropoda > Insecta > Hemiptera > Cercopidae > Prosapia > Prosapia bicincta. The sequence continues at coordinate 157,897,016 of JBAIZL010000001.1, forward strand.
CTGCTAATGTACAATCCCAAATTTAGTATAACCTACAAGTAATAGAAACAGATACGAAATCATACATTATCACCTAATTTAATCAACTAGCCAAGCGGGGAACAAGCCTCCCTCAGCCTCAGCATCTGAGTTCATTACATTCCTCCAAGTTCCTAATAAAGTCGTCCACCAAAAAATGGAATCACTATCGATTGAGAGATCTCAGCAGGAAAACGGTGGGAAAGTCTTGTGACGGGGAGACCAATTGACCAAAACTTCACTCCAGTTGGTAGCGTTGCAGCTTTCAGATTGAAGACCGGTCATGATTACCTTGCTGCGCACCTCCACCGCATTCATGTGCTACCAACCCCGGAGTGTCTGCTGTGTGGTGGTGAACTTATGAATGCCGAACACTTTAATGATTGCACAGCAGTGGGCCGGGCCCTGGATTACTGCAGTCTCATCTTCAGGGATGCCCATCTCTGCTGGTCAGCGTGTCGCCAAATAGCTCAACTGCCAAGGGTGGGCGTTGGCTAGTAAGTAGTAGTAATTAAGGATGTTCTTGAATATATAAGATAGTATTTTAAAGTTATCTAGACATAACCTCCAAATAGGTCCTAAGTGAGACTAAAACAGCTGTTCACTTTAACCGTCTCCATTATAAGCACAGATCGGAAATGTTAGAGACAATCTGTTCATGAAATCTTGACCTTGTGAAGCTAAATGATAAATTTTCTACATCTCAGAGACTGTCAGAAGATTTAACTTGAAAAATAAAAAGAAATTCGTAATAAAACACGGAAATGAGAAATAAAAACTGAAGTAGATTTCAGAAGATTAAGGCAGCTGCATTGATATGTAGTGTAATGAAGTTGTACTGTATTTCCGGCAATTTAAACACATTTAACAATTTAACTGAGCACCTAGTCAAAGCAAACTTACGTATCTTTGAGGTTTTATTCAGTTTAAAACCTCTCCCCCAGGGTGCTGCCGCCAACACCTGCGGACAGCAAAGAGGCTGCGTCGTCGTCGTCGTCGCCGCCGGATACTGTTGCGGTATCAAAGAAGGCTGCTCCCCCTCGTAAGAGGAAGTACCGCAACACAGAGTACAGGGAGGATCCCGCTGCTGTGGCTGCCGGCTGGGAGAGAGTGTGGCGTCGCCGCCGTCGGCCAAAGACCAAGCCGGCCCGTGTCGAGGAGTTGAAGAGGAAGTACTTCTTCTGGGA